>JAPYZM010000164.1:0-69075 GCA_030522845.1 Psyttalia concolor
GTTACGAATTGCGTTGAGAATTAGTCGGGAAGATAGTAGTTCAACGCAACAACAATGGGAGCGAGCGTAGCGAGCGACCAACAACCCCGACCAATTTTTATAACTTTGGCTCACTGTATTTATTTAGAAGACTTCTTGCGTATTTGAGTGACGAGAAATTACGGACGAAATTACTTACGAAATTCGCACAAAATAAATAAATTTTAAAAAATTAATTTTGTGTTACTGAACAATTAGAGGAATTTAAACGCATTTCATTGAAAATTGTACGGAAGTTATTGCTTGAATTTCGTTTATGATGCTCTATAATTCAAGAAGGCGAATGTACGATTTGATATAAGACCCGCGAATTAAAAATATCAGAGGAAAGATGTATATTACAAGCGTTGAAGGATGAAAGTAACGCTTCCGGCGTAATATGACATTTAATTAAGACAGTTTGGTGAGCAAGATAAGAGGGAAGGAAACATTTGAAGATATTTGAAGGCAATTAAAAATGTATTTGGTCGCTGGGATCCTTTGAGGGACAAGCCAGGGTCTGATTGAACGCCCACAAAAGCGCCTGTGGATAATTCCATCGCGCTCAATTTAATTCGCTCCTTCGCCTTCCTGTCGTACTCCCGGGGACTCCGGGGTATGAGGATTCTTTTAATCGTTTTTGTTAACCTCCTTAATCGGCTCTCGCGGAATTTTATTTATTTAATCTCTCAATTTGACGGAAATTTTTTTTTGAGAACCACCGGCAGGAGATGTCGCCGACGAGGCTGGGGACATTTTTTTTTTAATCTCGAGATCTACATGAGGACTTCTGTGTGGGGGCGGTGGCACCCTTTGTTGCCGAGCTCGGGACTTGACCCGATGACAGATATGAGGCTTCTGGCTTCTGTGGAAGAGCCCACGCTATCCTGGAAGCGCAATCCAACACCACACGTTTAACAAATAAAAAAAATGTTTCTTTACTTTCGATGAGAAATAATTTTTCCAGCAACTTCGGGCCACTGTTGTATTCTTTTTTATCCACAGGCGGAGAATTAAATAATTACTGGTGAAAGAGAATGAGAGGAGATGAAAATTAGAGACAAATTTCAGGCGATTGTCTCAATTTCTGCACTTCCCATTTCATCGAAAAATAATTATAACACTTTCTACATTTATCTGACCACCAGTTTCATCAACTTTTTCCTCCGTAAAAAAGAGGAGTACTTCATTGAATAAAATTTAGCGCACTAACGATCCTCAAGTGAATTCACTGGAAGAATAAAAATGCAGAAAAAAAAGTGGAGGGCGAAATGAGAGAGTGAAATTACGATTGGTAGAGAGACTTTTCCACGGGAAAAAAAAATATAATAATAAAGGAGGATGGAGTGAGTGGAAGAACTCGGAGTACATGAGAGACTGGTGAAATTTTTCATATGCTTACTTGCACCAAAATAATGAGTTTGTCCATAAATAAAGAATAGTAACTCTCTGCTTCAGCGGCGAATGCCTAATGAAGTTTCTCGGGGGGATGATAATTATTATTCGACAGGGTAAATAGGATTAAAAAAAAATTTCGCGTGGGTTTTCGCTTGTTGATGTTGAAAAATACAGGATAATCCGTGATACCGCACCAATTCCGGAGGATATCTTCGGCATTTTTTATTCCTACGAATTTCGCAAAATGATCAAATGATCATTTGAGGCAATAGAAAAATATGAATAATGGATTACAAAATAATTTTTTGTCCGTGAATTGAGAGAACGAAATTTTTCCGCCGCCAGAGGGAGAGGATAAAGATGGCGCCCCCGGCGCCTGTGAACCACCTCGAATTTTCGAACACTTCCCAAAATGCCTTCTCCTCCCCGAATTACCTCCAGCTCGTCTCCGCCGATTTCTAAAAAGTGAACAAACTATTCGCGTCCCTCCTCCCTCCCCTGCAACAACCTACCCATAAATCCAACCACAGGCTAGCATATCTGTCGATAAAGAAGTTGAAGACAATAAAATAAATCAGGTCAAACAAACTCAATCTGACTCCCAAAAAAAAAAAAAATCAATTTCTCCATTTTGACTGATTGAAAAACCCACTCGAAATTCCCCTCCCTATCTCCGCTCTCCAACAAAAGGCCCATCCTACAAACAATCGGCATCAATGATTCTCCCGTTAACCTCGAGGCGAAACACCAGAAGTAGAAAAACAGAAATAAAAATCGCCCCCCCCCCTTTCCGCCAGTAATCGAATGCAGCTTTTCAGAAAAACAAAAGGTTATGTACTATACAAAAACGAATCACAGTAACAAGTGAAATGGGAGTGAGTAGGGGGGGGGGGGGGTTAGGGTTGGGGTGCTGGAGTGAGCGGGAATGTACTCCTTGGACTCACCGACTGAAGGTAAACTGCGTTGAAAACAAGCGCACGTTTTATGTTGCCAGAGAAGAGAGAAAATTCTGGGCTGAGGTCCGGATGAAATCGACTATCGGAGAGTCGGGTGTACATATCGTCCGTGTATAAGGGTACGACCTCGCGTACGAAGCTTTTTAATTAAACGCAGAAGGGAGGCCGGGCGGGGAGGGGGAACGAGTGAGGCGCTGGGGAGGGGGGAGACTCGGGAGGTGGGGGTGCGGGCCACTCCAGTGTGCCTAGAGAGTTCAAAGTCGCGCCTCGAGAAGTCAATATCAAATACCTCGGAGCTAGACGGTAGTACTGCACACAGAGAGTGGATCGTCGGAGTGCGGATATCCCAGGAACGAGACGCCTCGAGAGACAAACCAAACTCATCCCCTCTAGGCCCTCTTCCTCCCCCTCCGTCTTCCCTAATCTCTCCGGCGAAATAGAATTCAACAAAGTGCATCTCATTCTGCTGATGCCAGGCCGATATACTTTTGGTGAAACTATTTCGAAATAAATTTTCCCACTCACTTCCTTTTCCCGGGCAATTGCATTAGGTGTTGGAGAGATAAGAGTGTAACGCCTTGGGTTGCCCAGTGATAACGGGTTTATACGGTAATGACTTGAGGACATGAAATGACTCTCAGAGAACCATTGCACGTCGTTATGGGGTATTCGCGTTAAGTTCACTTCTGGCAAGTTATCTGATTTTCAGGATTGGTGGGATTTCTTGGGGGAAGGGGGGGGGAGGGGGGGACGCAGAGATTTCAGGATTTCTGGAGTTATTGGTGGAATGATTGACGGACAATCGGAGGACTACGATTTTTTTTTTTGGTATTAAAATTGTCGGGAGAAAATATTTGATAAATAAATAAAATTTTCTCCTGTTCTAGGTAACGATATATAAATTTCCCTCTTCGATATAAAAATGGTGGTAAAATTTTTGATAATAAAATGAGCAATGAACTCACCGAACCCAATAATTAAAACCTCTTCACGATGAATTCCCCCCGATATCCTGTAGTTTCCAATGAAAATCGTCATTTCGTGCGGAAGAAATCGGCGTTCGCGTGCACATCGACTCGAAAAGCGATTGTAATTGGACCTCGTAGGGGGACACTCTTGTGATCTTACCTCGCGTGATACATGTTCAACCATTTACCATTATTTTTTTCGCGGTAAAAAGATTATTGAATTTGTTTTGGCTGTGCGTTTGATTTTTATTATTTTTTTTTCTTTTTCCCCTCCACACTGGAGATGAGGGCGATCGTTAGGCGGTCGGGTGTGCACAGCAAGAACCCAACTCATGTGTGTCACAGAAATGGTTACCATGTACGTACGTATAATGGATACCGGTGAGTGTCGCGAAGACGCATCGCGTGACGCCTCGGCCGAGATATCGGCGGGGAAAAAAAATATTGCCGATTGAATTTATGCCTCGCAGCGGCGGCTGCTTAACGAGTTATACTTCTAGATTCTGGAAATGTCGGGAGACGACAACGCGAGTGCAATTCTCAATAGTCACAAATAATGGAGGACGAGGGGGAGGGGGGGGAGGAGGAGGAGGAGTCCATTAATTCGTATCAGTTGCCTTAACAAATTGACCATCTGATGATTCAGGAGTTCAATGCGATTGCCCCCGGTACGTTGAACCCTTTTTAAAGCGGTTGCCGGAGGAGGGAGGGCGGGAGGAGGAGGGGAGTAAGAGGGCGCATTGTTGGCTGTTTTCATGAGTTATAAGAGGAGTTTGCGAATGAAAAAAACGAAACGGAATCTAATCTGATGGAACCAAGGGTCCCACCTAATGGGCAAGCCGTGTCTGGGGGGGACACGCATCGTCCTCGAGAACTCCCGATGCTCGTGTCCTGCGAAAAGCCAAAGTCGTGTAGTCTGTATCTCTTTTCATGGGTTGACGATATCGCGGCGAGGGTGACGGATATTCGATAAATTGCGTCGATGAGTCCTCGGGGGAATTGGAGAGGTGAGGTGGTGCTGCTCGGATTTTGTTTTTTTTTCATGGAAAATATGAAATTCGGTCCAAGTTTTTTTTCGGATAAGATTGCGTTAATTTGGAATTTTTAGATTACGTTGCGAAGAATTTTGAGAATTTTTTCTTTGATTTTCACTCAAATTTTTGTCGATTTGCGCATTTGTCTAATCTCACGCCGCACTTTCCCGCGCTTTTACGCCGTGAGCCTAGACATTGGCCATTGGCGCTCTGTAGCGCTCAATAAAGAACGACATGACGTGTATCCGGGCATTTTAAGATAAGGAATGGACTTTTTTAATTTCTATTTTTCGCCCTGAGGAATCGGCAGTAACAGAGTGAGTTATGCTGCTGCCTTAATTCACAATTAACAGTGTCTTATTTCAAGTATCTGTTTTTATGCCGAGGACATGTATAAATGAGGGTAACGTTCGTTATTCACTCAAGTATAAAACATACCTTATTCCTTCAGGTACTTCGGCTATCTTATCTCCCTGATGTTTGCTCGCAGAGATGCTACCCTTATCGTTTGACTGTCGTACGGTACAAGGAGTCTCCGTGAATTTAACCTTTTTTTTTGTCTTCCGCAATGTGTGCAGTGACCAAGAAACTTCTAGTTGATAATAATTTATGGATTTATATAAATCGAAGGTCTAGGCGTGATTTGTGCATCAATTATTTCCAGACCTCACATCAATTCAATTGGAGATATTCTCCCGGGTTGTAATTCAATTCAATTCAGTTCAACAGTTCAGGAATAATTTTTTTTTAATTCCCTCAAAGCAAATTTATTTAATAAATTCTTGAAAATAATTTTTTAAAAATATTTTAGGAGTTTAAATCTCTGAATCCTAAACTGAAAGTCCAAATCCCGAAGGATAGATGAACAATTTTCTCGATTTAATTACAAATTATTTTTGAACAAATCAAAAATTGTGACAAATCGCGAAAGTCGTACAAGAATCCAGTGAAAATCTCAGACTAGTAATTCCCATAACCACCAGTTATGCAATTACCCCTACCCCCCCTCCCCGGACAGCTCATCGCGTTGCAACAATTAATAAACCAGTGCACACATTAAACAAAAATTCCCCGAGCCATCCACCATTTTCATAATCTCCATTCACATAATAATCCTTTATTAATGAAAATGGAATAATGCTGCAGTGTGTGACAAATTGGGAGCAACGTTCGCAAAAGTGTTGGGGCGAAAGGCATCATGAAATAACGATGGCTTGTTGCACACATGTGTGGACGGGAAGAGCATCCAGGAAAATTCATGAATATTCATGGGACGTCGTTTCGTCCCAAGCGATATACGAGGCTCGCGCGCGCGCATGCGTGGGGCAGGCGAGTCGCAATGGAGGGGGGGGGGGACGAGGCAGCACTCGTAGTCGGGACATAAGACCCCGTTCACACGTCGCGACAGTGAGAAACGATCGAAGAGCGGAACGATAACGCGATCGTCTGCGCATGCGTGGGAGACAAAAACATATAACCATTTGCCATCTTTCGCGATTTTCCTCGTGTGGCCAAAGAAGCGGGGGGGCGAGAGAGAGAGAGAGAGAGAGAAAATGATGATTTTTCCGGAGATGTAATACGCGAAATATTAAAGAGCCGTAATGCCACGGGAGGGGGGGGGGGATATTAGAAAGGCAAAAAGACATCGAGTTCACTGAGTCGAGACGCTTTTAAATATCGAGTTTATTGGTTTTGAGGATGTCGGTAGACATGGGGTAATTGAACGTTGTCTCCAACCATCTAATGTCGGTTGTGTACGTGCGCATGCGCAAGTGCGCGGGGCGAAAGGCTCCGGTTACGCTTCGCAGTTGGTGAGTGCGACAGTTCGTGGGAAAATGAACGGTATATGGCTTTGATGTACGGAAAGGAAAAAGCGAATAGTTGTGGAGAGAGAGAGAGAGAGAGAGGAGGGGGAGGGGGAATAACTGGTGGTAGTAAATTGTCGCAGTAAAAGTGAGATTGATTCATCGACTTGGCCGCTGCCTCTCTCCCTCTCACTGAGGATGAGTGTGAATCAGGCTTTACGTTTTACATATTCATATCTTTTATGAGGGGGCCGGAGGGGAGGGGGGGGGGGCAGAGGAGGAGGAATGGTGTGGGTATTCGAGCCCACCGAGAGTTGAAATATAATGTCCGGGTAATGAATCGCAACATTCAATTACGCATTAATAACAAGGCGGCGGGTGAGACGGGAGGCTGATTAATTCACTTGCGATAGGTGGCTGACAATGTGGGAGATTCATCGGTGATCAGGCGAAACATGTTATGTAACAAATTAATGTTGAAGGGGGGGAATGCACTGTTGAATGCATGCTTGGTCGCTTATTTTTCGTGGGGCGTTTAAATTATTCGCCATCCACTCCAGTTGGGGCGTTCGTTTTGTCTAGTTCAACGGCAGTTTTGGACGTGGCAATAGACGAATGTGATAGATACACGGTAGCTGAATGACGTTAGCTCAAGTTCATTGGCGTTCTTAAATCCAAATGAAAAATAAATTTCAACGTTTCCTCGAAGGTGTAACCAATATCCCCATAAGTCATTTGGCCATATCCCTCCGGGTATTCTCACTGGATATCAGCCCGTAATGTACAAATTATGCGGTATAATTCAGTGATTGAACGTCATCGATGCATAACACATTGACGTTGGATAAAATATGTCCCGAGGCATGGCCAGCACCAGGTTATCTTGCCACCCCTAATGAGACATATCCATGAGATCATGATTTGTCGGATAACCTCGAGGGCCAGTTATCAAAAAACCCCATCCCTCCCCATCAACTGGTGTTTCACGTGTAACACCAGTTATTATTTTTTTTCGGTGCATCTCACCATTATTACTGAGACAAATTGCACTGGTTTTTACGAGTCATGCGTGACATAATGCGATTGAATAATCATCCAACTGAATTCATAGACAATTGAGTACTGTCTCAATGTCCCAGGATTTTTTTATAAAAAAATTTGTTCTCTCTGCGACTGTTTATTTCACACGACAAAGTTCCGTTGGCGATTCTATTCACCCCGACAATGCAATAAAGACGTTGAAACAAGGCGCTTGTTATAAATCAGTGGGAGGTATGTTACCGAATGTATTTTCCCCCTACCGGTTTTATTTTGCATAAACAAATATGACATTTCCGTTTTTGCTGGCCCTAGTCGAGCATGCCCAGCTTCAACGACAAAATCGACATGGGGAAATGTTGAGTTGTGGTGGGAGACGGTGGGAAATGAGATGGAGAAAATGAAAATGAATCTGGGGAATATCTGGATTTGAATCTCACATTGCACGTTTCCGTTCTGTATAAATATATCTCTTCTATTTCAACATTAATGTTTTCTCTCGCCTCTCTCGTCTTCTCTTCGGTGTCTTCTGAATTCCGCGCTCGTGCGTGCAGTTATCCTCCTTTGGTGCAGTGGCACCGCAAGCATGCGGCACGAAGAGAAGAGGGGGCGGGTAGGGGGGGGGGGGAGGGGAAGGGCCTTTTACAATATATACATTCGTGTTATACACTCAACCTCGCGCGAACAAGGAAGAATAAAGTACATATGCCCACGTACCAAGACCGATCGTAATTGCCTACCTGGAACTACATTCTTGTGTTTCAGTGTCAAGAAACAATGTTTTTTTTTTTGGACGAGGGGGATTGCTCTGGGAGGGCTGATGAGGGTTTTCCGGGGGTGAAGTGCGTTTTTGCGTCAATTGGGTGGTTTAGATTGAATTTTTTTGGGGTATTGCCTCGTTTTGGGGACATTTTTTCTCTCGCAGTTTGTGGGATTATTTAATTTTGACCCTCTTGGGACCTCGTGTGGGTTAATTGATATTTTAGACCCTTGCGTGGGTCAAGCTGGCGAGTTTAACCCTTAGCAAGGTTGAATATTTTGTATTTTGACCCTCACACGTGGGGTGAATATTTGAGCTCGTAATTTATGGGAACATTTGATTTTGACCCTCTTGGGACCCCGTGTGGGTCAATTGATATTTTAGACCCTGGCGTGGGTCAAGCTGACGAGTTTAACCCTTAGTAAGGTTGAATATTTAATATTTTGACCCTCACCCTTGGGGTGAATATTTGAGCTCGTAATTTATGGGGTACATTTGATTTTGACCCTGTTGAGACCTCGTGCGGGTCAAATCGCGACTTTTGACCCATGCGTGGGTCAATTTGACCCTTTTAACCCTCACGAGGGACAGGTACACATGATATCTGAGTTAAAAATTGACGTGAATTATATTCTTGAGGTCAAATTCATCCGTTGACCCTCAGAAATCCCATTTAACTCTCGTATATCTAAATGCAATTATTATTAAAACCCAATTAAGGAATACAAATATGAACTCGACCTGACATATTCAGAATCCAATGGGTGGTATAAAATATCAACCCCGGACGAGGTCAATCCGGCAAATAATTATTCCCCATCTACGTACTCCATAAAAACATTAACAGAAGGCAACGGGAAACAGATGCACACGGGCCACCCGCGTTGTGTATAAAGTATTCCCAGTGATAGTAGGCGTTTTAGTGTCTGATCACTTGAAGTCTACACTCCTATGGAGTTGCCTCCAAGGTGGACGAATAAAATAAGTGTGGGAAGATATACGTAGCACTAACCTGGCACTTTCTCCAACTGCTTTGATCATGGGGACACCGCTAAGTTCTTCTGGTTGGTCCGTTGTTACCCAGACACTCGACCCAGTTACACCGGTAACTATTCGCCCTGACGTGATGCATCACTCGGTCCATTGGTTCCATCGCGTGACATATTCCAACTACGACAGAGTAAATTATATTGTATTCGTTGGTAAAGGTGAACGAAAAATGTCAACTTTTTTTTTTTTTACCCCCAACTTAATCCAAATTTATCATCGCCGATTGCGCAAAAGCAATGAGAATCTCTGGGCAACAACCATTCACTCAACATTACCGAGAAAGGAATACGTATTGAAGAAGAAAGGAAAAAGATTGAATACTATAATACCTTAAAAAGTAGGTGAAAGAGATCAGGACGGGTAAGAGTCGGTGCGGCGAAGATGGCAAGTTTAATTGGCGCCTGTATGGACACAGACCAAGTACACCGAAGTGAAGTAAATTATTGCTGTGCAACGTGAAAGCTCCTTTTACGATTTAAACACACCACGGTGAATACCTTTGTAGCCAATCTCAGGAAGTCGAGTCTTTTGAATCTTGCGCATTGATGCCCAGCTTAGGCGAAATGACGGACCAAAATGAGAAACTAACTCTGGTGGAGCTCAGGATAATGTGACACTTGCGGTGGGGAAGCTGTTTTTCGTTAAATAACTGTTAATGCTACCTGCAATGGAAATTGTCAAATTGATTTCTCATTCGTATTTCTTTTTGATTCGTATTGCTTTTGAAAATAATTCTCATTTTTAAGGATTTTAATCAATAAGACTCTTCATTCTCATTTTTATGGATCTCATCGTACTTAAGAGAGTGAATTTTTTAGTTAATTTTTTTTTCATTCGTATTTCTTTTTGATTCGTATTGCTTTGGACAAAAAAGTTCAATTTCCAACGACTATCGCCCACGTACACTTCGTCTCAACGACTCTGATGATCTCGGAATACATACACATCAAGTCGGCCGGACTTTGACGTTAAAGGGAGAGTTAGAAAGGAGGGTGAGGGTGAGGGGGAGGAGGGGGGCAGTATGGGATTAGACATTCGGTCCATTGTGAGATCGAGTGTATGATGATGTGGCTAGCGCGTGCGATCGTCCGTTCATCGGCTCAAGCATCATCCTATCCCTTGTGTGACGTGTTTCCGGGAATGCCACGAGCAGGAGGCTTCCCATTGTAAACTGGCCACGAGCCTCCAGGCGCCCAATACTCCCTTCTCCTCATTCCCATCCACCTTCTACCTCTCTGAATCTGTTGTCCATCTGATCCGCTGTGGGCTGAGCTCGCCACTACGTCACTAGTCCTATCTCTCTCTCTCTCTCTCTCGCCCTCTCCACTCTCTCCCTCTTTGCACACGCGAGTCCACCAACACGCATACCGAGGCCAGACTTACGTGTGTTGGCATCCAAATTGTATTTCCGCGTTCCCAGTGTGCGGCATTACGTGGCTTGTGGGTGTGTGTTGATTTCAAACAGCCAGGGCGTGGGTGAATGTTGTGCTCTGTCTCTCTTGCAGCTGTTGTACATCAGACACCAGGGCAGGTGGATACTTGCCCCGAGGTACTACCACCTCACTGCACACGACACAGCCCTGTCCGGGGCCTTTTAATAATTTTTACACTGTTGAATTCTGGAGTTTGGAAAGTTGTGGCTGATAGGAGGATGGTTTGTACAGGTTGGTTTTTCATGGGAGTACATGTCGGTGGGATTTTGAGGGAGTATGCCTGGTTTATAATAGGTTCCGGAATTTCCGAGAGACGAAAATGGAAAAATGAGGAAAAAAGCAATACGAATCAAAAAGAACTACGAATAGAAAATTACAGAGTTCTTTAGAATAAAAGTTAAGATTGTGAAGGCTGAAAATTACGGAAATAAGTGATGAATGAAAATAGTCTTGTACATCAATTTTTCTCCATTCGTATTTCTTTTTGATTCGTATCCCTTTCGAAGAATTCTCGACGTCCAATAATGGGAGCTGCTTGCAGCCTGTTAATTCATTCAATACGACTCAAATTGATTGAATCATTGAAACTTGCCTTGACGAAATCACGTTGTCCAGCGCTCAATTCCTCGACGACAACGCGGATGTAAGTTTCTACTATTCAACAACACTCGGACATAATAATGGATTGTGGTGCAGACCTTCCTCTCAGTTTTGTTTGTGTATGTACGATAGAGGCCAGGGAGCTCTGGAGAAGCATGTGGCGGTGATTGCCGTAACCATCGGGCACGCCTCGGACTGGCCGCGTGCACCGTCTTCCCTCGTCTCTTTCCACTTCTCTCTCTTGGACTCTCTTTCTGCTGTTCTCTTGCCCCCGCGTCCCTTTCACCTCCTGGGGACTAGGCACTGCACGCCTAGTCATCAGAACTGCGTCTGCATCTGTATCAGCGGTTCTCCACCTGTGCAAAATTTCCAATAAATCAATTTTACGGGCAATCGCTGTTGTCTTGAGATACCAGTAAATCGCGCTTTCACGTTCCCAAAATTTCAATGTCGCCGGAATGAAAATTTACGCATAATTTTTTTTTCAATTTTCAAATGCATTCAGATATCTCGAAAATTAAATTCAAAAAAAGGTAGCGATTGGTACCTGACGGTGAAAGGTTGCCAGCTCCAGCTGAATATATTTTTATCAATTTAATTGACGACAATAGTCGGCCATCCTTTGACAAAATCTCTTCCAGAAATAATAATAATACTAATAAAAGTTATCGGCATGATTGTACGGGATAATGGCCCTGGTAATCTCGGTAGGACCCAATGTGTACGTGCATGAGACTCGTAATGGCGTCCTTGTCACGTTTTCCTCGAGAGCTACTTGCACAGGTACCACAACCACGCGATCCTGAATTCTCTCTCCTCCCATTTTTCTCCCTCATACGGTCGTTTCGTTAATGGAGGGATGATCTGTGCGTGTTTCCCGGTCATCCCATGTGGACCCATGCACCAACCATCGTCATGCAAATCGGACCTAAGGGCCACCAGAGTTCAACTCGAGACGGAAGATACATTCGGTCGTCCCGGTGATCTTGTGGGCTACACACGCATTATAACCATCACGCACGTCGATCACGTTTACCAGCAATCATTATCATTGATCATTCTCGATGGTTAATTACGGGTTGAGCTTGCGAGCTAGTTTACTGGGGTATCATCTATTACGCAAGGATTGGAGGATTTATTGTGAGTAAGAGGTGACATCCACCACTTTCCAGTTAATTTATTTGCGCATAATGCAACAAATTCATTCGTAGTTCTTTTTGATTCGTATTGCTTTGAAGAATTTTAACGTTTTTCGTGGATTATTCTAGAACTTTGAGAGAATCGGTTTATGTAAATATTTTTTCCTCCATTCGTAGTTCTTTTTGATTCGTATTGCTTGAGAGCAAAATGTCACTTTTGAAATTTTTTTTCAATGGTCACTCATTGTTTGCCGGCTCCTCGTGTCTCCTGGGTAGGCAGAAAAATTTCAAGGCTATTTCTTGAGTCTCCGGTGCACCGATAACGAGCCACTTAGCATTCCCCACGGAATTCAATGAGCGTGTGGCTCAAGCCTATCTCGGGTGTCGACATCGACGACAAGACTATTTCCTCGATTAAAAAACCACTCACAGGTAGGATAATTAATTTATATACTGGTTAATTTTTGTCAGGGTGGCATTTTGAGATAAGAGTGTGAGCTGAAGATGAGAAATAATGTTGGGGGATGGGTATATGAGATCGAAGACACCTGTCCCAAAACTCGTTTTTATCCCTTGATTATCTTACATTATGCAAAATGGCTTTTTATCGGCGCTGCGGTGAACTTAATAAACGGTTGTCGGTAAACGGGTTGACATAATGTAAGGGCTATTACGGGACACGTTGAATGAAAGGCCTTTTTGCAGTGACGAGTCGTATCAGTGTTGGGTTATGGCCTGGGGGACTCTTCAGCCGGGATGAACTCTTCGCCGAGACTAGGATGGTGACAGGGAGCGATACGACAGGCTTTAATCTCCCGTTCTATCACCATTTTGAGACGGTTCTCGCAGGTTGGAGTTGTCGATGAAAGTGAGGATGTGGTACGGTGACGATGGAAGTCTTAATTAGAGTGGATTAATGCTTCAAGCTGCGTACAACGTGATTTGACTTTTATTCGACTTGACTTCATTCAAATGAGTTCATTTGTATTTCTTTTTGATTCGTATTGCTTTGGAATATCTCCAATTTAAGACAATGGATATTATCTATTTGCTACACAATAGTAGTTAATTAAACGAATTAAAGCCTAAAATCAACTTGTCTTCATTCGTATTTCTTTTTGATTCGTATCGCTTTAAATGGCTTTGGTAAAAAAAAATAGTAGCCATGATTTTAGAATGATATGTTGATTCCATCAAGGAGAAAGCACTTGCAACAGCTGTTTTGATTCCAACACAGCCGAATAAATCGTCAGAATTATTTATCTCTCGGGATGAGAGCGAAGGCGGATGTACACTTGTCTATGTGCAGTGGCAAGTCACGAATTTCAATATGAGGGCCTCAGCCAAGGCGACTCAAGCCGTGCGCCACTTCCATTAGAATCGACCGCCAATTTTTATCATCATTCACCTTCCGTATCTCACCCATTGCACCTTGCACCATTATCCGACTACCTCGGATGACTATCACGCCAGGATTGAATCCGCTAAGTGAGTGCCACAGTACAACATTTTGCTGGGGCGTGCGAACGCTGTGACATATGCCCAGTGTCGCTTTCTTTAATCGCTCCAGCCAATGCTCCTCACCTTCTCCCAACGTCAGCGTTCTCATCATCTGCCTTATGATACATTGCAAATAGCTTGTGTTAATTTTTCGTCGCTATTCCACATTCTCAATTCAATTTGTCTCACTTTATGATGATTTTCATTGTTGATATTTAAAGTACATTGTCTTGAGTCTATCCTAAATCATTTGTATTTCAACTTGCCCATTAATCTCTCAGTGGTTTCTTTCATGAGGTACAAGCACTTGGATACCTTGACGCGGGTGTACGGGAAAACTCGCGGCGATTGTTATCGGTGTTATTAATGCCGCTATTGGGCGGTTTAATTTTATAAATATTCCCACTAGTCGCGTCACCTTGATGAAAGACCACTGCCTCTGGGTTTTGATCGCTATCGGCGAGTTCGTGAACGATTTATCCCGGGATTACTGGCGGCTAATTGTATCGTCGAGAGGGCGAATATTTCGTATGAAAAATTGTTTTTTTCTTTTTCAATTTTGCGGGAGCGTTTCGTTTATTTTCCTTTGCATTTCTACTCGGGAATCCTATCTTCAGTTCGTAATTGCCGCCGACCGGGTAAAACTAGAAATTTAATTCTTCACCTAATTTTTTTTTCCATTCGTAGTTCTTTTTGATTCGTATCGCTTTGGACAAAAATGCGATTTATGAAGTGATTATTAAAAAAATTCACAGAAATTATGTTTCAGAGAGAATTATAAATGATAGTAGAGGCTCATAGGAACAACTAATGTTCCGTTTTATTCAAAACAAAGAAGTTCAATTTGAACTTTTAACTCGGCCGAGTGAAGTTAAATCGTGCAAAAATCGCCACAACTCACTCTAGTAAAACTAGAGATCATCAAATCTCCGGCTCCTAACCTTCCCAACAAATCCTCCTTTTGTTCATAATTCCCCCACCCCCCCCCCCCCCCCCCCCCCCCCCCCCCCCCCCTATGCGCCACTCGGCAACTGGACTTGGAAATGCGACGCTTTACCGATGTTTAATGCGTCCCACGGTAAATCGAGACACGAACTAATGTCCAAGCGTTTGGTGTACATAACCCCGCGTGCCACCACTACAAACCCAACAATTTCACATATGCAACTGGTAGAGGCCTAGATGAGGAAGATAACATATTTGAGTTGGCCATAAGGTATACATACGTATCATGACTGATAAAATATTCACGCTACCGAGTAACTCTGAAATTCCAAAAGCTCTGTGGATTTAATGAATCCACTTTGCTGCTGTAATGATTTTTACCAAGTATTTAATTTTTAAGATTTCCAGCCACTTAATGAAATGTCACAGGTGCCCTTACCGATATCTCTAAATGCCGTCGGCTTCCCATATGAATGTGAAAGCCCCGCCTCGGCTATTTTCACTATATTGATACACACGCGAGTACCACAAATCTCACTCAGCTACTGAGCTCGGGGGATTATTTTTTTTGTCACCCATAAAGTCAATGATTCATGGGAGCGAATAGCGTGCCCCCGTAATCAGATTACTATCTACCTTGCAAACACTTAATTCACCCGGGCGGTTCAATTAATAATTCACGGGAATATGGGATTTGTATTGCATAATTTTAATGCAAAATCTGCGGATTTAGTTCATCTTGAGGGGAGAAATTATTCGATTGACGAGCGTGTGCATGCGTTCGATTTCGCGTGAGATACATATTTAACACTGCGAGCCGAGTTGATCGAGAAAATTTACACTTTTCGGCATCTAGCGGGGGATTTATTGGCTATGCATCGTTAAACAGATGAAAATGGCTTTTTTGAGCGGAGGTATTCAATTTTTGTATGAATTAAAAAAAAAAACCATTGCGTCACCTTTTCGGATTTCGTAATGTCCACTTCATGTCCTTTTAAGTTGCAAAATTCAAACACTGTAAACGTTCTATTCATCGAAAAATAATTTTCGAGTCCTTTAAAAATTCGTTTAAAAACCGTCGCATTTTTGATTACCAAAGTATGAGGTTTTCCGAATTATCGAAAAGCCTCGAGGCTCCCTCCGTACCGCGTCCAAAAAATTCAGAAGAGAAGGAGCTTCCCGGAATATTCTCTCTCGTTCATGTGAAAAAAAAATTGCAAGTAAGTGGAATTTATTGTATCAATTCCACATGTGAATAATCTCACAACAAAATCGTCCAATAATTTCCGGGCTGTTTGGCCGTGCCCCTTGCATTCCTTGTTATTATTATAATGTACGGTGTCATATCGGTGAAGTTTTCTTCTCTCGGGCAGCTTTGGTAAGAGCCGCACTTTGTTCTTGTTCCCTCCCCCTCCCCTGACCCCCCCTCGCGCGCACTGAAGACCCTGGGGGTTTCTTATAACCGAGAGAGATCCACCCACGAGGAAGCGCACCAACGGCAGGTGAGGTGTCACGAGGCGCGCGAGTAATATATCGTTAGCCTGGCATATACACTGTAGGTGGAATTTTCTTATGTGCACGGTGGAGATAGCCAGTGCGAGACCCCCCGTTGTATGTATCCTACCCTGTTGTGCCCCAGGGCGATCCTCAAACCGGACGATGAGAGAAGCCTGAATGGAGGTAATATCCACCCTATTTTCATGGATTATTTTTTAATGGCTATTCTTAAAAAATCGAGTTAATGAACATTCACGCATGATATTTGACTTATTCCAAATTGAATTCCATTGAGATATTAATTTTCCCCACATGTATCGACTGCCAGTAAAATCATTATCTTCTTTATCGACTCGAATCCTAACCTCAAAAATCAGGAATTTCACGATTTCCTTGAGTTCAAGGGCCACATTGTCGTGGGAATCAAAATGTATTGGTGAAAAAAAAAATCAAATCTGTCGTTCCTCGATTACAGTATCCCTCACTCAACATTTTTTTTTTCAAGAATTAGACTAGCAGGTACCAATTGCCAGTAAAATCCCTCCCTCCTTTATCGGCTAAAATTCTAACCTACAATTAAATTTGAATATTCAAATGTCTGCTGGCGTCTTATATTTCTAAGGTTAAAATTGTTCCGCTCAAATATCATTCCAATCTTCAAAAAGGCCCCAGTCACCCGAGGTAAGAGGAATATTTCCGTGTAATTGGGCCTATCCTGACTAATTGGCAATGCTCCAGGATTTATGTGGAGACAGCATCTGCCGGTCCCACCCCCCCCCCCCCTCCCCCTTCACTCTTTATTCTCAACTTTCTGCATACAGTCAGTGTGATGTGTTTCAGTGAGCGTCTGTCCAACTCCAGCCCCCGAAGGAATCCTCATCCCGTCCGATTGCACTGGCGATCATACATATTAATAGGATCCCAGGTGCCTCTGGCTCCCTCTCTTCGTAACGGAATCCATCGTCGATGTGTGCAGTGAAGGAAAAAAAATAAAAATAAAATAAAAATAAAAATTGGGGTAAGAGTTGATGTTACGTTTTGTCCCGTAATGTCCACTAGCAAAATTATTTTTTCACCTTCTGATTTCACTTGTCGACAATTCTCGTCGATTTTCACATTTGAATAAAACGGTGAAATGTAAAATTTATGTTCAACAGTGGTATAAAGATCGTCAAGCCGGTGGAGCGGCGTATGCACAGTTGTACGAGTTAGCCATTGCGGGCAAATGGGCACGGGAACGTGATATCCATTTCATAACACCCACAACGCGTCCCCGTGTGAACGCAATCACGGCTTTACGTAATCCAACAACCGAGGCAGTAAAGTGAGGTCGCCCCGGTGTGCACCATGGAATTTGCGCCGCCTCTAAGTAGTGAGCTGTACCGAGACTGTTTTGTCCTTCTGAATTAGTGAGGAGTGAGGAGTATGACGGGAGGGAGATGGAATATTCAATGGCTGATGGATGGTCTCAGATACCGAGTGGATTTGAGTTTACGGGCATTTGATGGCTGAAAATGTTAAGCCATCGTTGGAACTGGGGTTATTGGATGGAGAATGAAATCTTTTGGCGACACTAGCCTCTTTTATTGTCCGGGGCGTGTATTCGATACCGCTGGGTCACGCCCCCTGCTCACTTCGCTCGCCAATCACAGACTGGCCACGCCCCCTGCTCACTTCGCTCACCAATCACAGGCTGGCCACGCCCCCTGCTCACTTCGCTTACCAATTACGGGCCGGACACGCCCCCTGCTCACCTCGCTCGCCCACCACAGCCCGGCCACGCCCCCTGCTCACTTCGCTCGCGAATCACAGGCCGGCCACGCCCTCTTGCTCACTTCGCTCACGCCCTTCATTCCTTACGCACTCCAAGTACTCCTCATTTTGCGCGTTTGTTTTTTATTGTATTGAGGGATGATTTGGAATGTAATTGAGGGGATTTGGCTCCGGAATTTTATCCTATTTACCGAGAAATGATTTCTTCGAAGAAATTTAAGTTCGAAAGATGAAATATTTCTCTCAAGTCTAGGAATATTTGGAAAAATAATTTTTTTCTCAATTTATCTGCGACTATCGCTCTTTGGTTTCGTGAGAATTGAAAAGAAAATTGAGGGAGATAGAGTTCTAAACATAATTCCATTAGTGACCTGACGAAATTTCTTATGTTTAAATTTCCCATCCATTCTGCGCCTGACCGTGAGAATTTTTTCAACCGCATTCATTATCAAACTGTTCCGGAACATTGGAGGAGTCTTCGTACGAAATAATGCAACGATCAAACTGAGCCTTGGACACTGACAATTGAAAAAGCGTCTGCACTGACCTCTTTATAGTCCAATGCCGAGAAAACACGAGGAAATGACAGGTAAAAAAAAATTGACGTCCCAGGACTCCAATCATTCCCCGAGGATAATGATCTGATTTTATTTCAATGACTGATACCGTTGATACAGGTGAGAGCTCAAGCATCCACTGGCATCGTACTATTCCAACTACACACCAATTGCGGATTTAAACTCCGGGTACGATCTTGATCTACCTTGGTTTGTCCAGCTGGTTATATACAATCGATACAAAGTGTTGGCCACATAACACCAGGTATTGGCGGAGTTGTTGGCATTGCCTCTTCCCTCCGAGAATTTATTCACAGGTTTGTTGTACCACTGTTCTGTCAATTTTCTGAGACTCCCTCGGTGATAACAACTTGATTGTGTCGATGGAAATATATTTTATTTTTATGAAAGCAATTGCCTCAATAAAGTAAATAGTTTTAAATTGTCGTCTAAAATCCGCGATTTTTTCGCGACAGCCAACGCGGTTGTGAAGAATATTTAATAAAAATTACGCGAACAATTCGCGGAATCTGCTGGCGTGAATGATTATCAGTAAATTTCTCGAGGAATTGAAGAGAATAAATCCGTAGCTTTCAAGAATCATAATCCCCTAGACCACAAAAATAGTTGGATGTCTAAGAATGTTCACGGAACATTCCAGAAAAATTACAGGACAAGTTGTTAAGGTTATTCAGTTTTCGAAAAAAAAAAAAAATGTCAATCGATCCGTGACTTTGGTAATTTTAACTGCCAATTTTGTCTCCGAAAAATCCCTAGCGTCAGAATTTTGGCAGCGAGCCTGGCATGCAAATATGTCTCCTCACTCTAATCTTAATAACCATTATCGGATTTCTGATGCACCATAAACGCCCGATGGAGATGTTTTACGAACGCAAGATAATCCCACCGAGTATGGTAATCCAATACCTCGAGGAAAAAAATAAAAAAATTGCCGTCCCTGCTTTTATCCTTCCTCCATTCTCATTTCACCGTATACGCAATGGTCACATATACCGTGTTATATGGAGTAAGAGGCTGTATCATCTGCGATACTCTGAAGTAGGATGTGAGCCGGAGAAGGGTAAAGAGGTTGTTGACCATTCGCCGTGATAGTGGCGAGATGTGCGCCTGATAACGCCTCATAATGCCCTCTCTCTCCCATTCTCCTCTACAATTTTTATCCCTGATTACCAGGGCCAGGAGAGTTCATTTATGACAACCACTGATATCAGAAGTGCGCAACAAGTAGTGAATTGAAGTGCGTGACGAATAGAATTTTACAATAACGAACATAAATTAATCAATTTCTCATAATTTCACTTGATTCATTCACCGGTTATTTTGGCCTTAGAATTAATTGTTTTTTAACTGCACCCCCAGTAATTATTAAAGCCTCAATTCATCGAACTCTCTCCAATTAAAACCTTTTATCAATTCGAAAAAAGAAACATTCAACAATTTGCCTATTTTAAATATCCAAAACTAAAATTTCTTTGCAATTAATAAATTATTTGAGTCTATTAAGAACCGGTTGTTCGCAACACTGACGAAAATTGATTAATTTACGTGCGATTTTTACCAGCAAAACAAATAAACTCAAATTGATGATAGTCCGCGGAAGTGCTGTTAAGAAATGGAGACCATCGTTTTCTTGAAGAAAACATTGGAGAGCAAGTGCGAACAATATGTCTTGTCCCGGTAACATACACCTCCCACATTATTAACAAGCCCATGTACCCCCCCCCCCCCTACCCCCTCCATCCGATGTAGCCCAGAATGATCGTTAAGTTGGTATCGGGAGTAGGCTTAATTGTCCCCAGGGTATAATTGGATAGTTGCGTGGCACGCAGAGAGAGCGCAAAACTGTAAAGGAGTCGATGTCACTTAACGGGGAATGCACTACCATAGGCGAGGTGTATTGGCCGTCCACACATATGCGAGCCTCACCTGATCTTACGATCCGTATACTTGCCGCTAATTATATCGCATTTCTTGGCACACACACACAGAGAGAGAGAGAGAGAGAGAGGTAGTGGATGGCCCCACACCATCCGAGATTGCTGGGCTTTGTCGCCACACCATCGGACCATGTATGCTGGCACATTCGCAGCCCCTGCAGGTGACACCGAGCATTCATTCCGGGATTCCTGGAGAATTCTCTCAACATGGTCATTTTCTCTCGGCCGCCGATGGGGTAAAAAGTTTTTGCCTTGCAAATGAATTCACGGGAAATCATCTTTTATTGATGGCAGGTATTTTTGCCGGCTGTCATAATGAGATGGAATTATTTATTGGGATTTTTTATGCGACGGAATTTGGGGCTTGAAGAAGTGGAGAAGGCTGAGGCGGAGTCTCATTGAGGCTAATAGCTCATTTGGCTAGGCGCACTTGGACGGGCTCGCAGCGCGCCGGGAGATTAGTCGTCCTTCGAACTTTTGGGAGCGCTTTTTTTGGGTGGAAAATTTCGCCCGCAATCTACAATTACTCGACTCGGTATTTCTGGGAAATATTTTCTCCAGAGACTTCCATTGCTCGGGAAATGTTCGATTGTATTGCAAAGAATGTTGCTAATTTTATTTTATTATAAATCTTTGTGGGACGAGGCTGATGAGGCACTATCCCAATGACAGGTGAGTTATCTTGGAAATGTTGACGATTAATTTTTGAGAGCGTGAAATAATTTTTTGTTAGAATTATTTAATTAATAATTCGTGATTAGATTGAGTGCGGATGATTTTCTGATCCTCCGGGACTGAGGATTACTTCTAGGATTTTTTTCCGGGAGAAAAATCCGGGAAAAAGATATTTCAACAATTGACTAGATCCCCTCATCTGTCTAGCCTGACGTCCCGACGCCGTGACACGAGCCGAGAATAAAGTCAGCAGTAAAACCTCTGGTGACACCGTACAAATTAAAATAAACTTTTCGTTTTAATTTAGCTCGTCGCAGTGTCTCAAACCGACAAAAAAGCAAATAAAAATTAATTAACAATCCCATTTCTGGACTCATCACTGAAAGACCTCCAACGAGTCCACATCCGGCACTGAGTCACACCAATAACCATGCAAATCCACTAAACTTACATAATCCCCAGAACCTCCGCAAAAAAAACCCGCATTAACCATCACTAATTAACAATAACAATCCACCAGATCATAAAGGTTAAAGCGCACTCATAAAAACACGGAAACCCAATGGTCTGAATAAAAAAATGTTTAAAAAAAAAATAATAATCATAAAATTATTGTCATTTGTACAGCCGCCGTCGTGCACTATCCTTGAAGTTGTCGTGAGAATTTCCATAACAAATTACTGGGAATATTAAATGTACGCGATTGTGTAACACTCGCGGTTTGTGCGCAAATTTTCATACGGTACTTGTACAGAGATGAGTCTTCCTGGCAGGGGCGCTCCTTCCGCCACACCCACGCCCAGGACACTCGTGTAGCTCACCTTGATAAGGATGAGAGAAGGTAAAAGACGATATGAAAATGCCTCTACAAAAGTATTTCTCCGTCTAAGTGGACTATTCTTTTCATTGCCGCGACCCACGTCTAGAGCTGAGCGTTTCACGTTACTCAAGCGGTATTATTGCAACATTTTTGATTGGACAATTTGATAGGGGCTTTTTATTTATTCAATTTTCCCCGAACTTGTTTATTTACTCTGGACACAAAAGGTTTCGGCGAGGGAGAGGCCAGGGGAGGTGGAGGAGGGGGTATTGTCGCGCCGGTGAATGGTTTAGAGCGTACGGAGACGATAAAGATCAATGGATAATGATATTACCCGTGTAGGTATATTATATAGATCCCTCGGGGGGAAACTTCACTGGCACTTTGTTGTAAGACCATTGTCCGATCCGAGAAAACAGGCCTCCATTGTCCTCCATCGATGGGAAATAGTTTGAGGGGATTGTGACCTCTTCGTTGCGATGATAGTTGGGAAAACTTTGCGCTGTGAATTCTTCGGTGAAAGGGGGATGAAAATATTGGGAGTTTTGGCCGAGATAATTGTTCATTTTTTGGTAATTCGAGGGAATTTGTTTGAGGTCATTCGAAGGGAGTGAATAATTTTGACGAGCTCCTGAACATTCGAGGTGGGCGACTCCCACCGCGACGCCATCTTTCTTGGATGTCTCCACTGTCGAATTTCTTTTTGGCGCTAATATTCAAAACTCAATCCAGAGCAATACACATCAATAATTGCTATAAAATAATTTTTATCATTTAAAATTGACTTTGTGCACGTAACAACCCGGATTTATCTCAAACAACCTTATTTCTGTGGAATTTTAATTCTAATGAATTGATTTTATTTCCCGCAAATTGCCCGAACATTCTAAAATCCATTGAGATATATTCCAGTACCACACGAGCCCGAGAAAGTTTTTCCGAACCGCCGCTTGTGACACACGTGCACACGAGCCGTAAACGTCAATATTTCACCGGCAAATGGATCCCGTCGGTTTTCCCCCCCATTTCTTTTTTTATTAATATGAAAAAAAAAAAACCTTTTGAGTAACTAAACGAGCCAACGGATTTATCTGCCGGGGGTATTGCCGTCTAACGTATGCAGAGGTAATATGTGAGAGGGCATTCGAGTGAGAAGTCGTCGTGGATAAATTAGATAAGCCACGCGAGTGGAGTGTGACGTTCCCACGAGCGACGCGGCGTGCGCTGAAAATTTACGAACGTGTCACCTACCGATCGGCGAAGCCGCTTAGCGTGTCGGGATTTTGATGCCGCTGAGGAAGAAGAAGTGATGCGTTTTATGCCCCCCCATACCATTCCACAATTTTACGTGTCTCGTTGTGGCGAGGGGGCGAAAGGGGTTTACGATCAAACGGGATGAGATGTTTAGAGAATGAAAAATGGGGAGGAGAAGTAACTTTCACCTTCGGTCACTATTGCTACTTGGAAAAATTGTTCAGTTTATTGCGAATTTCTGCGGGTTACCGTCGACTCTTGCGATACGACTATTAAAAAATAATTGATGCATCGGTTTTTTTTTTCTTCGTCCTCTTCGGCGGGAGTCAGGCACTGACTGTTGTTTTTTATGGGGGAAATAAATTGGGAAAAATATTTTGGGCGGGGGTAGTAATTTTGTTATTGGGGAAAGTTGAAGGGTAATTAAAGTAAATGTATTGCGAAATGATAATTATGACAATTTTTTTTTTTTTTTGATTTTGTGAGAACTGGGAGCGCACGGGGATCGGCTAGTCGTTCGTACGTTATTTACGATCGTTAGGAATTTATTTATTTATGTTATTATTGTTGTTAATGCGCTTGGGTATTTTTATTATTTTATCGAAGCATTTAGTTAGAATTCTTAATCAGCCATGAATTAATAAAATTATCGTTTAATTTTAGGGAAAAAGTTTGATAAATTTCTCATCAATATATCAATCATTTGTAGTTCTTTTTGATTCGTATTGCTTTCCTGATTTCGTTAATGATTGTTTAGGTATCGCGAAAAACTGAAGAGAAGGCGATCTTTCGCAAAATAATTGGGAATTCCTGTTCAGTACAGGACGAAATGTTTCCCACAACTCAGCAATAATTTTTTACCATAAAATTTTCTCAGTGTGCAGACACCTTGCATGTCGACAGCGATCTACTTGACACCTTGAAAAACAGGAGGGCAAGGTCGTGCAGTTCGGGATTATTTTATGTTGAAAAAGTAAACACGGTCTCGTGACGATGATTTTTCATGAGAATCACCCGTAACTCCTTGTATTTCCACTGGTGTGAATCTTTCCGGTGAGGGTCATCCTCGTGGTTGACACGACAATCAGGAATTGCACGATTCGACATGCCGCTAAACAGCTATTGTCTCTCTCGCATGTGTCATGGACTCCACTATCTGATTGAATAATTACGTGTTCATGAGTGGAGTAAAGCCCATTCCCCCCCATTAATCGATCTAAAAATTGAAAAAGGGAGTGAATCCAGGGGATGACGGGCTGACAGCTGTCATCCTTCACGTTGATTCATGCGCGCCGAGGGCTTTCTCGGCTGGAGATGAACAAAAAGAAGAAAAACCTGCGGAGGCGGACGGAGGACAGGTGACCTCCTGTCAGAACCTTTCTCCTTACGCATGCCGTGAGGTGACATCTCCAAGCGAGATTTAATCGTCAGGAATTTGAAGATCGAAGACCTTATGATGCAACTGACATCGATTTTTTATACTCCAGGGGGATTTCTTAGTCAGTGGTTCACACGTCCCGAGCGATAACCAAAGCCTCGTTCAAACAACTAAATTATTTTCACTGATTGTTTGAAAAATTCGACAGTCGTCACAAGTGAAGAAAAAAATATGACAAAATTGTTCATTCTCCAGGAACGAAATGAAACGATCTCAAAGTAATTCGAGGAAGTTAAATAATTTTAACGAATGTTCAAAGATGCGAGGTGGTCCACAGTTGCAGGTGCCGCCATCTGGAGAGTGCGCTCCCTCCGCCGGCGGCTTATAGAAGCACTCTTCCTACTTCAGCACTTCATTTTTTTGTCTCACTCCAGAATTACTCGCTGGACACTTTCAATATCCAATTCTTGAAAATGTCACCCACAACAATGAATCATTTGAAATAGCCACAGCCTCCCAGCGCTCCAACGATTAAACCAAGTATCCTCCTAGCTCACGTTCTCCACTAATGGAATTACTTTAACAGAGTGACACAGCAATTATTGAGTGAATTTCGCTTGACTTGTCTTTTGTTCGCTGACTCGGAAGTAGAGTGTCCTGACAGTCCCCATCGATTACTCCCCGTCGTTTAACCCGACGAGAAAGAAAAAAACCCCCCGACAACTTCCAACCAAAACAAAAATCATTACGAGAGTTTCTGTCAACGAGTCGAATTGAGCGAGCAAAAAAAAGGCCATTCTCTTTGCATTCTTCTTTTTTTCCCCTCGCTCTCCTCTCTCCGAGATGTATTTCTTTTTTTTCGAGAGTCATCATAAGGAATTACACTGGGTCTGAGGCGACAAGGCTTTATTATCCTTGTACTCTCGTGTCTGGCGTGGCAGGCGCAAGAGAAACGACATTCCACGCTCACTACCATGGCGACATTGTCGCCGTGTAATGCATACATGTACTGCTGAGATACAGGAGAATATAACGCGCTCCGAGTTGTATTCCTCGTGCCACCGAGTTGACGTCCATGTATCAACGTCCATTAGAATCGCGGGTGAGAGAGAGAGATAGGGATAATGCGGGGATTTATGCGGGTACGTCCTATGCGACAAGATTTCACGATCGGGATTCCCGTGGATCTGATAATCACCGTAGGATGGGGGGGGGGGGGGATTGATCGACTCGAGGGCTACGACAAACTTTTTTTGTTGCACATCATGCGGGTGAAAGGGGTCATATTGCGGTGAGAATCGAGAGTGATTTAATGAGTGAGTAAAGCGGTGAAGACTGAATGTTGAGTTCATTCGTATTTCTTTTTGATTCGTATTGCTTTTTCGAAATATTTGTACAGGACCCGGAAGAATGATATTAATCCATTCACGTAGGTTGTAAACCTCATAATAACCTTTTTTTTTCCATTCGTATTTCTTTTTGATTCGTATTTCTTTTTGATTTGT
This sequence comes from Psyttalia concolor, assembly GCA_030522845.1. NCBI lineage: Eukaryota > Metazoa > Arthropoda > Insecta > Hymenoptera > Braconidae > Psyttalia > Psyttalia concolor. Next base: position 26,062 of record JAPYZM010000164.1, read on the forward strand.
ATTTCTTTTTGATTCGTATTGCTTTTTTTTCATTTAAGGGTATGAGTTAGCAATTAATTGATAACCACTCATTTGAAAATGTAGATCGATATCTTCCATATTTTCCCCTTCTTCAGCTGATTTCCCTCCTTGATATTCAATTCTGAAAGACCATTATCCCGGGGAACATTTTCCATCATCCGTAGGAATATCTGATTAAGACGTCTCGGCGTTTAAAAATGCATGCAATTAACCCCCGTTGGAGGCGCCTCGTTGGCGTTAACCGTTCCTTATTTTTTTTTATCCCTTCAAAGGGGGAACGGTAATGCAAACTCGAAGGCGTTATGCTCTCGGATACAACACCCTTTTTTTCCGTGCGCCCAGTTGACAAACTTACGATCCACCGGGTGTCGTTAATATCGGCCTTACGAGGAGGGAGGCTCAATGAATATGATGTGTGAGTCTCGGCTCCCATAGCATGATTTTGCAGAAGTTATACAACGACGGGGAGAAGCGAAGGTGTGCCCCGAGGCAATTGATAATACCGTTGTATGGAAAATGGGAGTGATATTTTTTTTTTAACCCAAGATATAGAGAGATAGGTGAACAATTAAACTATCGAATTGAGGGAAATCGAATCGAATCGCATGGTTTAAGTTGGAGCGTTGATTCTCATAGAGATAACGATCTGACCTCGCTCTTACGGCGTTCAATCGAAACGGCCTCCGGGCGAGCAAAAGGATCGCATCTCACTCTCGATCGTTTTCACAATTTTTTTTCTTTTTTTTTTCAATTCTTTTATTCTGTTTTATGTGGAGACTTCGTGTCCTACACAATGGTACCAGTGCTGCTTGCAGATAACGTCAATTACCTGTTGCTGCGTGAGCAGAGGATGGAAACTTTGAGATTTTAGGGGATATCCGGGTAAAAGCGTCGGGAGTGCATTGTTGGACGATACGTCTCGAGAAAATTTGGTATTTGATCGTATGAGGTTCAAGTAGTTCACCCACGCGGGTCAAACGCAAGGTTTCACCCTCACAGAGCCCTCACAAGGGTCACATTCCTCAACTTCGAGGGGAAAAAAATAGAATGAGGAATGAGGGCAAGGTCAAAGAGGCTAAAAAAGTTGACCCATGGGTTTAAAATTCCCATTTTTCTGATAGTCAAATAACGATGCCGAGTATTGACCCATGTGAGGGTCAAATATAAGGCTCCAGTCCCCGTAAGACCCTCACAAGGGTCACATTCCTCAACTTCCAGCGGAAAAAAATAGAATGAGGATGAGGGCAAGGTCAAAGGGGCTAAAAAAGTTGACCCATGTGTCTAAAAGTCCCATTTCTCTGAGGGTTAAATAACGATGCCCAGTATTGACCCATGTGAGGGTCAAATACAAGGCTCCCGTCCTCGTAGGGCCCTCATAAAGGTGAAATCGAGTAGTTGACCCACATGGGATTGAGAAAACGAGGTCCAAAGGTGTTATTAAAATCAAATATAAACTGTTGACCCTCACGAGGGTCAAACCCTCCCCCCAAACCCTCCTGTGACCCTCGCGAACCTAACATTTAACCCACATCAAGTAAAGAGGGCTCCTCATCCCACCCAAACCCTCGGCACTCTCAAAATTCCATTAATATTCAATTCTCATTCCATAAAATTGTCAATACCCACTTACCGAACCCTCCCACTCCCACGTGCTAGTAAAACTAAATTCAACTCGTCGTGTAATGGCTTCTACGGAACGCAGGACGAATGGGGACAAGTGTCAGCAAAAAAGACTCGTTGAACGTTCGTACGTGTCGGTTAATGTTTTCCTCCATATTTATACCTTATGGTGGTTATATATCTTCTTACCATTTTCCTTTTTTCCTCTCATATTTTCATTGTGTCTTTTTGTAACGCCCCCCCGCTCACCCCTCTCCACATCCTCGTCATCGTACACAGGATGCCATAGCAATGATCAGACTCGCGATTACTGTCGTGTTACTTCATGATGGTTTTTGCGCATTACGTGTCTCCAACGTTGTACCGCGCAGTTACCGAGGGGCAAATAAGAATAAGTTCCAACTGTACGGGATCCATTGGCCACCATGTGGACCCATCAATGATCATTTCCTAGCTCGCGGCGGTGCCATGTTACAGCCATCAAAGGAAAATAGTCGAGAGCATTTGGGTGACTACTGCGAAAATTATATACATGTGATGACTTTTACGCGTACCCAATCTTGTCCTGCACGTACACATCATCACTGGGCAGGGGTAATGATCGTGGTGGATAACGGAGTGATGTTAAAATACCGTTTTTTCGTAATTTTCTTCGGCAGGGGGAGGGGGGGGGGCTTAATAAAATTAGCAAATAATGGAGATGATGATTTTTATGATTTTCAGGGGCTGCAGTTGAAAGTGTTTATTTGCATTCTCGAGGATTTTTTTTTCTTCTTGAATTATATTTTTACCTGCCGGTGGGGGCATTGTAATCGTACAAATTTAAGCTTCAGATTTTTTTGCAAGCCAAGTATTTCCCCCTCAATTATCTCGGGGAGAGATTTTTCTCAGGGGGAAAAAAAACAAATGCCGTCATTCGAAAAATTAATTATCTCAACATTACGACGGCATTAAAAATTGGTAATAGTAATAAGTTGAGGAGAAAATTTGTGGATATATTGAGAAAAATATGGAGAACAATTTATGGTATAAAATGGAATTTTTACATTTGTATAAATGCGGAAGTGATTCAAACTGATCGATTTACGGTCATGAGATTACTATTCGAGTGGATATCGTGCACATGGGAGTTTCAGGTGATGGCCGGCGGTGCGTGACGCGACGGGTGACCACAACAGAGAAGAAATGCCGCTCCTATTGGAGATTGCCACTTGGCAATGGCACATCCAAGGCGGCAGTTCATATGGACACTAAATGTCGAAATATAATGGCTCAACTTTTATTTAATTCTCCACCGACGACAGGTGTTTAATCAGCTTCATCGCAAATATAATTAACTGTAGCCCCATATCACTCTATCTCAGTAGCTAATCGTGAATTCCTGGAATACCACTGGTGAATGCGACATACCGCGGATGATTTTTCTACAATGAGAGTGGATGTAAAAAATGGTTTTTTATTGAAAGCAATTTGTTGAAGGTAAATAATTGTTCGAGCAGTTTAAAATTGTAATAAACAACTGGCGATGGGATTGATGACGAGTGATTTTTCAATAAAAACCCACCGGCGGAGCAGATGTATAAATTAAAAGTCGTGAGAAAGTATGAGCGACGGGTTAAAGAAAATGTTTTGATCCTGTGGAGAAGGCCTCTGTCTTGCGTGATATCGGTAATTACATTGAGTGGATGAAAAAAAAAAAAATTGATTTTACCACTGCGGCAGATATCTACGGGCTCCACTGGGTATTTTCTGTTCTCACCTTTTAAAATATCGAAGTGTATTATAACACACACTTGTACGACATTGGCCACCATCGCACTCGTTTTGCCGAGGTTCACGGTTGTTATACATGGCTGTATCGTGCAAGTAAACGCCTTGCGTTTCACCCACTTACGCGCTAAACACCCGGCGATTTATCGCGTTCCTTAGGCACCATCAAACATCAACGGGGAGGAGGAGGTGAGGACTCGTGCGTCGACGATGAAAGAAAATAATTGATATGTGAGGGTATGAATGATCCATGGGAAAAGAGGATGGATCTTGCGAAGAAAAAAAAAACAATCATCCACTGATCGAAAATCATTATTGAGAACTCAATGAGCTAGTCTCCTACGGCACCAGTGACGCCCATAACTCAACGAAATCAATCATTAACTGTTTAATTAATAATTAATGACGGAATAAATCCGTAGTGAAGTGGTAAAACGAAATGAGCGCATTTTACATTTTTAAAAACCGGATTATCTCAGTGAGGAGTAACGTTAGGAGAAATTATCATAAATTGTTTTTTGTTGGAAAATTGATCAGCTACAAAAACGCTCTTGTGACATTGTCTCCGTAAACCACTGGTTACTGAGTTAATCCGCGTTTTATAGAGATAGGAAAAATCGGCTCATCTCGTTTTACCCCTTCGCTGCAGAAGTCAAAGAAAATTAACGCGAGGAAAAATGGCCGCGTTTCAGTTGTAAAAAAATATTCTTCAACTTCGCTATATTGAATAACTAACGTCCAAGAAAAATGGTCAAGATGAAATCGCAGTCGTCGGAAAGAAAATGAAAAAAATTAAAATACACCATTCATGACAAATAATGTATTCTCGTCCACCGGCCGGGGGAGTGAAACAAAAAACCCCCGGCTCATGTGGTTCTGCCATTGTTCCCATTGTTAGTAGTGTCACTTCGTTTGAAACTTGCCAGGCGTTCAACAGTGGCAAGCCAACGTTTGCGTACGTGGACACAAAGTCCTTGGGCTCTTACCACTGGCGGTGTCGGGTCGCCATCAGATGACGCTCGATAAAACACCCAACAAATTGGTACCACCCGAACGTGGACTCCACCGTTGGCCTCTGGTTTAGCTCGTTGAAGATGCGGTAACGATAAAGACTGGCTTCTTGTCGATAAACACGATACCCCAGAGTTGAAGAGAGAAAGAGATTTAAAAAACATAATAACAATCTCGATATTTAAAATGAGGGACAAAAAATGGTAAACGAATTGTCCACTGGAGTTGCCTCTGCCCAGTCGTCCGTTAATTTCAGTTGAACGGCTATCCAGAGTGACACGAAATGGCTCACTGAATTCGTAGGACAGGTAGCCCTGTTTTATTAATCAAACCAACAGTCGGGCCTCCTCGCCTGCGACTAAAACTCGTGTCATTAAATTTTTTTAACCATTTTTTTCCAACTCATTTTTTCGCTTAACCACCGATTCTTCAAATTTCTGGAAATTCTCCCGGTTTGAACGATATAAATTATCTCTTCGAGGCTAATAAAATTGAGTGCAAATTAAATTGACGACGAGAGTTTTTTTGCCACAATTCCCCGGGAGAAAATTCCACCCGATCAAATTCGGAAATTCATTTGCAAAAATTCGTGTCATCTCTCCCGAACGAAAACCAAATCAGCCGAGCCTCTTAATTGACCTCAAATGAACTATTTTTCCATGCGCACGAGTCGACTCCCCGTATGTGATTGATACAGTGAAACCGTTATCTCGACATACCATAATCAGTGCAAAACAATCTCTAAATCATTAAGCCTAAGAATCCTGAAAGCCGTAAACTGCATCTCTGATTAAGCAATATCACTCATTCCCCTTTCCTCAAGACATTGTAATAAATTCATTGACTCGTACCGTCTACCTCCGACCACTTACTCCACCATAAAAATGAGTATTATAGGAGAGATAGAGCGATTTGTCGAGGAGCAAGGGGAGGAGTAAAAAAAAAAAGCATTGATTGACTTCTACGCGGTGCCGCGTTAGAGCCAATGGTAATTGTCGACTATTCCGTGTGGTCAACAAGAAAGCCTAGCGTCAACTTTTTACGACGAAAACCGTTTTAAATTGCCGGGCAAATTTTCATTCGTGCCGTTCTCATCAGTGCCCTCAATCAACAAATGCTTGTACAAGGAGGGAGGGGGAGAGGTGGGAGCGAGTGCCCTTTGTACTCGTACCTAAGGGTAAACACTTGCTCCCATAATTGACGAGATGAGCGAGTGGACGAATGTAATAAATTGCACTCGCCCTTAGGTAACTCTCGCAAATATTTTTTTATTTTTCATACTTTTTTTTTTAATGGAGAAATGGTCCACGAGTCTCAAAAATATACTCTGGTGACTAATGAAGCGTCTTTTTCCCGGGGTTGCTTTGTGCGGTCAGCCCTCGAGCCAGTCCCGTTTCAGCAAATTACAACCATTAGGGCCACTTATTTCAGCTGCGGCGATCATCGAAATGTCCATTCTCAGCGTTAAGCAATAGTGTGAGTGCAATTTTCGTTAAATTAAACGGACCGAATCAATTACTGGGGATGTAACACTGACTCGCGGGGTAATATTGTGCGGAGAAATGGGATGAATTATTATTTTTTTCTCTTTTCGGAGGTGTACACGGATTATCCGTGAAACTGGGGGGGCATATGAGAGCAAAATTTGGGGATAATTTTGGGAATTCGGGCAGACGAACAGCGGCCGACTCTCCGCCAGCGGTCCGCCAGTATTGGACCATTTCTCGTACTCGCACCCGGGAGTATAAAATCGCAAGTCGACTAGGTTAAATTGAGCAAGAAAGAATTGAGTGTGAGTGAAATTGACTGGGTCAAACGGTGGGTCAATTTTAATGTTTGACCCATGTGAAGGTCAAGTGGAATTAATGCAGTCCAGCGGGTCAATTGGAGGTCAAATTTTGTGGGTGAATTGTGGGTTAACCCCCCGTTTCACCCGTAAAAGTACAAATGCGGGTTAAAACACATGTGGGTGAAACTAGGGGTTAAATACGTGGGTCAACTCGTAAGGGTTAATCCGTAGGTCAATAATGGGGGTCAACCCGAAAGTGGGTCAACTAAACACTGAACACGTGTGGGTAAAACTAGAGGTTAAATATAAATATTCACCCGCAAATGTACAAATGCGGGTTAAAACGATCGAAGAACATCATCCCTGTCGAAAAAATAATCATCAACAACTCGATTGTCCCCACCAGGAGCCTCTCCAATCTCATTCCGATAATATTGACTCAGGCCTGTCGTCTCTCATGCTCCTACAAGTGTATTTACTCAGGATCGTTCAAGGCCTTTTTAATGTCCCACCAATAACAAAACATTAAATCTTATTGAAACACAGACTTTCTGATGGCGAACGACAACGCAATAATACCCCATTGAGTTCCCTATAATTCAAATCACTTCGAATTACTTTCAACGATAATAGTTCGTAAAAAAAATCACTCCAGCGGGAAGAGGGGGAACTTTCCCAGCGATTGGAAAATACCTTTAGCCTTTCACGCACGTACGATTCACGCACACACACACACACACACACCAATTGATCATTGATATAGAATATAGCCGTAAGGTAGTGGCAAATTCTCGTTATCGCTAAAGTATAGCTTAAATATTTTTGCCATGATTCTCTCCATAAATTCACGAACTGTCGGCTGATGATCGGTGTTTAATTCAATTAAACTCTTCGGGTGGTCCTTGCAGTTGAAAATCAGGAAACAAGACCGAGAGAGGGGGAGCGAGAGAGAGAGAGAGAGAGAGAGGGAGGGAGGGAGGGAGGGAGAGGGGATGAAAATAAACAGTTAAGCAGGATCGAGGGCTACCAGAGTCGATTTGTTATCGTAAACACCTGCCTCCGTCCCATTCCAGGACAATAAAACCGCTATCTCGATCCTCACTCAGAGTTCTCTTACAGTTTGCCATTTCCATCCTCATATTGTGGCTTCATAATCTACTCATGACCAAAACAGAAATATAATAATGTATATTGCATTACCCGGGTATAAATGCGAACGTGAATTATGTTTTTATTTTTCATTTGTTCATACTTGGAAATTTTTTTTTTTTTTTCATGTACTATTGTTTCTGCAAAAATTGGTGGCCTTTTTGCCCACTGGTGTTGGGTTACGGCTCATTGGGACTCGCGGTTTTTTTTTTTACTGGGGAGGGTTGAGAAACTGTGGAGAGTCCGGTGGCGCCAGTGCTCATTGCAGACGTAGAAAAAGAAAACATTTGGATTCAATGAGAAGGGGGGGCAGGTTAGTATTGCCGAGGGAACAATTGTTTGCAGCGAGAATTTTTTTTGTCGTAAAATTATCTCTCATTTGAGGCGTAAAAACTATCGAGGGAATTCATTTGAGCATTTCATTATGAGATAGTGGGCAATTTGAATTAATGAATTTTGAATTTTATTTCAATTTAGGTCAACTAAAATGTGAACACGTGTGGGTGAAGCTAGGGGTCAAATATATGGGTCAACTCGTGAGGGTTAATCTGTGGGTCAATAATGAGGGTCAACCCGAAAGTGGGTCAACTAAACTCTGAACACGTGTGGGTGAAACTAGAGGTTAAATATATGGGTCAACTCTTAAGGGTTAATCTGTGGGTCAATAATGAAGGTCAAACCGATACCCACTTTCTAAGGGTGAAAATTCAAATCGTCATTTTCAAATCGTGTGGGTCAAATAATTTGGGTGAACCTCAAAGATACAAAACATCAAATCCTACAGCTTGAACTGAGGGTCAACTGTTGAGGGTTAAATCGTGACCTGGCATCTGGAGGGCTGAATCTTGTGGGTTAAATCCAAGGTCAAAATTAAGGGTCAACTGATTCTAGCAAATCCAGAGGTGAATAACGAGGGTCAAACCGATGTCCAGTAATAAAAGATGATAATTCAAATCGTCTAACTAAACGCGGAATTTGCAAATCCTGTGGGTTCAATATTTTGAAGAAACTCAAAAGAACGACGGATGAAGTCCTACGGCTTGAACTGTGGGTCAACTCTTCGTAGTTAAATCGTATAAATGACGAATGTGTCCTCAAGTAAATACTGATTTCACGACATATGGATCCTTGTTATTCAATTTGCTCAAAGGGACTGTGCAGTATATCGCCCCTGGGATAACAATTCTCCAATCCTTTTCGCGTCCTTCATCCACACGCAGGTATTTTCTCTGGGTGTTGTGTATCCTCTAACGGTCCACCGTTAGTCCGTATCATGTGTGAGGCGACTGGTGTGTCCCCCTCCTCTCATCCCATAGAAAATACACTCTATGCATCATGCCCTCACTGCGACGCGAATGGATAAAGCCGAAAGGCGAATAGTGAAGAGGTGCATTGGATATAACGACGAGCCCGGGTAATTTACTTGTCCAGCCAGCGGCACTGTCTCGTTAACTCCCGATCAAGAATTAAGGAGATCGATAGCTTGTGCTCACACTGTGAATCACCAGGAGCGTACCCCAAGTCTACGCTTCCTTCGCTAGGACATCCAGCTCAAGTTCAAGGATTTTTATATTAACTATATTTTTTTAATTTCTTTTTCTTTTCAATGGAGAATCTATCGGGAACGTATATGGATATGTTTACACCCTTTCCGATCTTAATTGGTCGATGTGCCAAGGCGGTATGTGCCGGACGTGCCTCAAGGCCCGAGTAGATTGTCCGTTAGGTTTGTCAATTGGTGGTTGTCCTCTATACCGAGAACTTTATTTTCTCGCGATGTCGTGGGGGGGCATTGGAAGCGTTAATTGGATGACATACGAACGAGAAATATTTATTTAGGGCCCAACAGTGGATAAATATTTTTGTTGATATTGAAAATAATTTTCGACATTGCCATTTTCATCCCGAGAAAAAAATTACTTGACATTTTTTTCAAACGACAAAAATTATTCAACCGATTTTTTTTATTATCTCTTTGACGAGATCGGTAGACAGGCAATACGAATCAAAAAGAACTACGAATGAAGAACAATTAATTTATTAATTCGTTCGTTCGTGTTATATTGTGATTTTAACGAGAATGATTTACATTCTTGTGAAGGGACTACTCGAAGCGATACGAATCAAAAAGAACTACAAATGAAAAATTTTCAAATTAAATTTTGTTATTTTTTTTAAAGATGTTTTTTTTAATTGACTTCATTGTGTTTTTTATTTAAATATTTAAGAAGTTTATACCATTTTTGAAGTAGCACTTTTGAGGCTCAAAATTTCGCAAAGTTCAATTTTTAACGATCCCCCGAAAAAAATCAATTGACATTTTTTTCAATCCACAAAAATTATTCAACCGATTTTTTAAAATTATTTAAAAGATAATTGTCCGGGGGGGGGGGGAATCATCCACAAATACCCACATATTCATTTAAACCAACGATAAATCATTTGGCAATCATCAATCATTCCACTGTACACTAATTATGAATCAAACGCGGAATGAAATCAAATTGTCGACGTCAGGTGAATTAATTCATTCAAACACATCATTAATGAGGGTAAAAATTCACAATCTGGAGACATTAATCTTGATTCCAGAAATGCAGGTGTGCTGAATGTCAATAAAAATCAGGGGGGAAAACGGGTTTTCGACCGATGAATGTCAGAGGAGGAACTAGATTAACTCGTTAGCTCCTTGTCAAAATAGTATATCGGATGCAGTGAGGCTGTCTCGCATTGGAGGGAGGGCCTCTCTATTTACATCGGGCACTGACGGTTTCGGCAATTGGCGGAAAGCAATGACAGTTCGCGATGAGGATGAGGTCAATTAACCCATCAATATTAATTCCAGAATGTAATGGGTATGATAGCTCGTTTTGATGTGTAATTTCGACGATATCCGAAGGTGATTGGGACGTTTTGGGAGAGGGAGTTTAGGCGATTTAAATAGACGGAATTAAGGTAATTCGCGGGTAAATTGTTGTAGTATAATCAATTGAACGTTGATTGATACGGGCCGAATGAGTAATCCCACGCCATGGAAATGGCGTAAGCGTGAAATGATCGGGCACGATGCTAGCTGAATGATGATTTATGCCGACGTGGGTCGGGGGGGTCATTCGGCACGCGCAATTATCATACGACAGGGACGATTAAAATTGAAGGGGGCGCTGCAGCTTTCGCGCCCCGACATCGATATTAATTACAGATATTTTCGTGTCTTGATGGCGATATCTCGACCGGTGGTCAATTGCCGATTTTTTCGCAATCGTTTCGAGGGTAACGGAATTTTTTTTGCCCGCGCATTACTTCTGAAATCGCTCGCTACGGCAGCGGCGGTCTAGGGGAATCTGTTGCGGAAATTTTGGCGCCGGAGAAATTTTTGTTCTGTTAATTTTTTACGCGGGGAAACATTCGCGATATTATGAATTTGATATTTATTACTCACCTTCTCTGGTGGAGTTTTGGTGAGCAGTAGATTCGCCCACGAGAGTTCCGAAATTAGTGTCACGTCTGCTGTGACCCTCGGACAATTCAACCGGTCACGGTGAATTTTCCAATTTCGTAACGGCGATACGATGTCGAGTGATTTCGTCACGCCGGGGTCAAACGGCCACTGCCCACCCATTTATGACGATATTTTTCGGAAAAAGCCAGCATCTAGAGCATTTCGTCATTCCTGGAAGCAAAAATAATGTCAACGAGTGAGTAATTGCATTTTTTCAAATTTGAAGTTACAATATTTCATATTTAAATTCTCAATTTCAATGTTATATTAATCATCTCGTTAAAAATTTTCACTCTTGACAATTGGAAATTTTTCATTATCGGGATACGAATCAAAAAGAACTACGAATGGAGGAAAAAGCCTTTAAAAATTCGTTCGACAATGTCAGATGAGGTCAGACAGTTCTCCCCCACTTGTGACGATATTTCACGTGAAAAACCAACATCTGGACCACTCCACTCATTCTCAAAAGCAAAAACAATGTTAAAACCCGAATAAGCAGGCTGATATACATTAATTCATGGGCTAGAAATTCTATCATGTTAAATCGGGGGGGTGACTGGCGATTAATAACGAAATGCGAAAATTTTCCATGGAAAAGAGGGGAAGTGGGCGACGGGAGGAAAGCTGGGATGTGCCAGAATCCCGCCCGAGGACTTTAAAGTGCTCGTGCGGAAACCGAAATAAATTACTGGCAAGTAAAAGAGAGAGAGAGAGAGAGTGAGCGAGTGAGGCGGGGGGAGGTGCATATTTAATTCGAGCAATTAATGCCGTCTTGTAAAACACGCTACTGTGGGGAGGGGTTTGAGTGAGAGTTTGAAGAAGCCGAGCCATCTAGAACAACCCTGTTGGTCTTCTTCCACCCCTCTGCACTCCTCTTTCACTCGCCTAGTAATGAGTCCGATAAATCAACTGCCAACGCGCCTGAAAGTTCGGGATAACTTTAAGATGTGGACTCGTTGTTGCGAGTAAAATGGGTGGGAAAAAGGTTTTTCAGAGTGGGTACTACGAGTGCTTTTGTAGTTGCTACATAATTTCAAGTTTTGAATGATTAAAACACTTGGTCATTGATATAATTCAATCGGGGATTTTTTTTTACAAAGCAATACGAATCAAAAAGAAATACGAATGAGAGAAGTTAACGTGAAAATTTTTTGTTACAGTTGAGCTTTGCTCGCAGAAAGTTTCTCGCTATTAACTAGCAGAAATTTTTTTTGGCAATACGAATCAAAAAGAAATACGAGTGGAAAAGATGTACAACAATGATCACAATCTCCTAATTCGATTATGCAAATAGCATTTGACTGCTACTGCTCCGCAGTAAAACTAGAGGAGGAAAAGTAATGAATACATTTTTTTACTCTCAAGTTAATCCGCGCGGGCTACCCTCGAATTTATGACGATCGATGGGTGCCGTAAGTGGAGGTTTGGTTATTTTTTAACGATGGAAAAAAAAAGCCAACCGCAGATTGCCCCACTTAATCCCCCGGACTGAGCGACGAGGCCCTCCGCGAGCTTTGTACACGGGCATAACGCCTCTTACCAGAGAATATATCCGGAGTTGGGGGAAGTGGAGATTCATTAAAAGCTCGACACCGCATTTGTTCGCGACACTCCCCAATTTTCCAATTAAATAATGTTATTAATGAGATTCTTTCGTAGCTATTAAATCACTTCATCAGCAGTAATTTTTTGAATAATTGGGATGACAAAGGTCGTTTAATAAACATTAAGAAAAGAGAATAATTGCCCATCAATTGTTAATAAAATTAACTACGAGAAAAAACTTTTACCAAATGGTGTGACTAAACAAAAGCTTCACTATGGACTATAAAAAATTCCGTTAAACCGATACGATTCAAAAAGAACTACGAATGACTGCAAATGAATTTTGCTATTTTCTCTCTTCATTGAAGACTCTTCACAAAATATTTCCACCTCTTGAAGATCGAATGTTCTTAAAGGAGCTTCAAAAAAGAAAATGAAAATGAAGAAAACAATGTAAATTTTTTTTGGAACTGATTTAAACCGTAAAACCAATTTCTAATAACTCTGAGTGTTCACCCATGGGTGCACCATCCGTAATACGGCTTATTAAAATTACACCCAGGGCTAGAGGCCAGTTGACCACATTTCCCAGGTCTGAGAGAAAATACAACCCCCCTCCTCGTCTCATCTCAATGAAGGACAACGCAGTTAAACCCAAGAGGAGGGATACAACTGCGTCGTATGAGTGGTTTATACGAATACCTCGGGACGTTGACCACCGGGGATTACTCCAGCAGCTAGAAGGTCCTCGTAGACACCCGCGTAAGGTGGTTATTCCTAGCTCAAAATACCCAGGTCTACAGTGGTAACCACCCTCTGGTCACGGACTTGCCTTCTGGATTAATGTTATTGCTTCACCAATTCCCTCGGTCTCGCGTGGACAAAGCGAGATTAACGAACGAAATTCTGATGGCGTGCCACTGGCACGTTCTCACTCCTAACTATTTTATCAGTTCATTAAAAAAGTAATGGCCGAATTAACCACCTCGAGGTTATTTATGACAATTTTAATGTCAGTAGAATTATTAAAATTAATGAGTCCTACATTATTCATGGGCTTTTGATTGTTTTCAATTGTTTTTTTTTTCACGTCGAGTCCCACCACTCGACATAAAGCCCAAGCCGGATTTGACGAAATTAATTTACTATAATATCATGCCATCGGATAACGCTATCAACGTTGTCATCCTTGCTGGTGTGTACTTACTGTTGGTCAATTCTTCGTGACAACGATCTCTCGGTTCGGGTCTCACTGGTAATTAAAGCCGGGCTAATGAAGCCCCCCCATTACGCTCCTTACCAGGTACTCAAGGAGCCAGATATCGCATAACTATACACGAGAAACCTTTCATCTCGATTGTCTCGATTTACTTCATCGCTTGGCTAAAGTTCAATAATCAATTTTTTTTTTCTGGGGACAAAGCGAGTCTAATTATTTTGTCATGCTTCAGTGAATCAGTTAAATTGCGATGGCTTAGAATTCTGGAATTTTTTCCCCGCCCAAAAAATACTCGTAGCTCTCGTTGACGAGGACAGATCGGTAGACGGGCAATACGAATCAAAAAGAACTACGAATGAAGAACAATTAATTTATAAATTCGTTCATTCGGGTTGTATTGTGATTTTAACCAGAATGATTTACATTCTTGTGAAGGGACTAGTCGAAGCGATACGAATCAAAAAGAACTACAAATGGAGAAAAACTTTCAATTCTATCATTTTTTTCAAAGATTTTTTTTTAATTGACTTGATTATATGTTTTTAGTTTCATTTAAATATTTAAGTAGTTTATACCATTTTTGAAGTGGCACATTTCCAGCTCAAAATTTCGCAAAATTAAATTTTTAACGATCCCCTGAAAGCCATTGCCACTGTTCTTGTAATTTCAGTGCAACGCCCGACGAATCATCATCAGCTCTCTCGAAAACAAAAAGAAATGCGAGAAGCAGTGGTCGTTAACACCTACCCGGACAAATCACTCGATTTTCTCAGACGATTTTCCCGCGGCACGTCCGGCAAATAAGGAAACACGATGTATCACCCGAGGGAGATGACAGGGAATGCTTCTAAGGGCGATAGACGAGGAGAGAGCCACTCGGGGGGAGATATAGTGTCCAACAAAATCCACTATTTCTCTTCAGTGCAAGTGAGATAAAGCAGCCATGGTTTACTGCCCACTGGTAATGACGAAACAGATGGTCTCTCGGTGGCCAGAGAGAGAGAGAGGGCATTTACTATTTTTCGTTGGATGGTGAAACTGTCCCACAGGAAGGAGGAGAGGAAAAGGAGGAGTACCGAGTTGATGAAGTGGAGCCATTATTGGTACGAGACAAAACCCAACGTCTTGGAGCGACTTTATTACTCCGGTGAACATACACGCAGGGAGGTTTATGGGGAGACGTGGATGAGTGGACTTTTGCGGAAATCTTTTTAGTTTAATGATAGCAGAGCTGGTTGTGTAATTTTTATGGGTTGCTTTTTTTTTTCAAAGCAATACAAGTAGACCTACGAATGGGGGAAAAATGATTTAACGATTTTTTTAAATCTCACAATATCTGCGATAATTTACTGAGATTTTTTGTTAAGCGATACGAATCAAAAAGAAATACGAATGAACGAAAATTAATGGACAAACCTCGAGTGTTTGTGGAGAGTTTCAAAATAATATCCAGTCAATTAAAAATAAGTTCTTTGAGACAACTAACACTTCCCGGCGTGGCTGAAAAAAAAAATGTCCCCATTAGTATTTCTGGCGGTGAACTCGAGTAGACGTCCGTGTCACTCATTACGAGTGTCACCTCACTGACAAATGAGACGTTGTCGCGTTTGTCTACATTGCTACACAAATTCCCGCACACTCTGCCGCCTTTGAAACATCACCCGAGTTCCGACATTTCTCTCTCCGTAAAAAAAAAAAACGTGTCAGTATATTCCCGTAGAAGAAAAATTCCCAAAGTCATGGATTATCAAGTGTTACCGGTGAAAAAAAAAAAATTTTCAATCCTGTCATGATCTCCTCAAGCCTGAATTAATCTGGAATCAATTACCGCAACGTGTGCAACGCCCCGCGAATCCAGATCGTTTGCCCTCGCACGAGTGAGCGTCGAGTTGGAGGGGTGAACGATCTTTTTTGATCCTGGATATCATTAATCACTGGCTTCTTAGTGTGGAATTCCCTCGTGTCTAGTTTACACAACGGGCGATGGGCTGAGTCGTAAGAATAACGTCCAGTCATCGTCAAGCTAAGGGGGTGATGCGAAGCAGGGGGACGGGGGGCGGTAGAGAAAAAGAAGAAAATTGGCAAGAGCCCATTCCGAGTGCAACGACAATATTTTCCATTTAATTTTCATCAACTCTTTTTATCTCTCTAATTATTGACGACTGACCTTTCCTCCTCGTTTTATGCACTCCGTAATACACTAACGACACACAACCGTTAGTTTATATTGAGTGTATCGCTCGGTTAGAATCCGTGTGAGCATATGTGTCCTCAGTGTAGTAATGTATACAGATACAACTCCAGTACACACTTTCAACAGTGGATTACGGGTCAGATCAGGATCGAGAGGCGGATGAATACTTCGTTAGGAGCTCCCCAGCTTAAGCTCTCGTGTTCACATTTTCTCACTGATGACGTTCTTGCCTAGGCCATATAAATTATCGTTCATATCCTGGTGTACTGATTAAATTACCATTTTTTTTTCAGTTTCTTTTTTCTTTTCCAAAACACATATTCGGAATTTCACGGCCATAAATTGGTGGAATTTCGTTATCAGTTGGTAATCGAGTGGGGCTGTTACTCTCTATCTGATTCCACTCCCTTTTGAGATGCCTCGTGACTCTTTTAATTCATCTATCACAGATTAGACGAGAGGATCGATAAAAAGCATACACCAACGTGGTAGTGTCAATCTGTCCGAGCATTTAATTTTCGTTATCCTCGGGGCAAATGGGATTAGTGAACTTTGACAGGATTCGTCTCGGTTTGATAGCCTCACCTAATAGTTTTGATTTTTGAATGTTCGAGGAACTGACACCTGCCGCAGCATGCGGAGAAATTCAATTGAACACAAGAAATGATGGGGAATTGATTCTAACGATAGTTCAACGAATGAATTTTCTTGTATGTCAAGAATATTTTTTTTTAAATTCTCAAACAGTTCGCTCCGTTCATTCATCTCATTAGCTACGAGCCTATTTATTTTTCGGTGTTTTGGTAAGTTGTCCTTATATGCTTCCCTTGAATAGTCGTACTTTTGAAAACGGATGGATGAGTAATTAATAAATAATGTATATTTATCTTTTAGTCCGTTTGATCGGGGGCTCATCGATTGCCGACATCTTCCGGGCGCCCCGAGAATGACTGAAGCCGTTCAGGCGTCACACATCAAAAATCATTGGGCTCCATTAGACCCAGAAGCATTTAAGCCTCATAACCGGCGCATAATCCTAGTGCCTCGTTAATGCAGTGCACCGACAGACTCTAATCATGGCAATGTCTTTGACATTTCAACGGAAAGGTTACGAGAGCTCAAAAAAGAAAAGGATAACCACGAGATGAGCCTAGGCATCGGTAGAATGCATCGATACTCCAATTAATAAAGCCGCCTCTGCAACTCCGCCTACCTCTCGTCTCTCTTTTGCGGTGAGATTGCTTATAGAGCCTACCGCTTTGGTGCACACCGGGGTTTTGTAACATCCCATTGCACGCGAGAAGCCGCCGTTGGTGTTTGCGTGATGAGACATTGTGATAGCCGCGTCCTCTCTTTCGCACGGAAGGTGCACTTGAAAAACAGTTTTAGAAAAGACCGCAAACAAGATTCGTGATCAAGTAGTGGAGACTTATTTATCTGTCATTTTTTTTTAAATTTCATTGTTCAGTACGAATCGAGTGGGAAATAATGAAAATGCCAGGGAGGTAAATGAATTCATTGGGTTCTGACGCTGGAGCTCGTGATGATAAATGAATTAATTGAATCACCAACGAGACCAATTAATTTTTGAAGAATTTTTCAGGTGAATTTTTTTCGATGGGATACGAATCAAAAAGAACTACAAATGAAAAAATTAATAATTTAAGAAGTGTTACTTTTTTAGAATGCAAACGTGAGCAAATAATCTCTACTCTTGGGAATTACATTTGCTCAAAGCAATACGAATCAAAAAGAAATACAAATGAAAATTAATATGAGACAAAAGAGTTTGAAGGAGGATTTATAATCATAAATTTCTTGGGGTGCACTTGAAAAACAATTTGAGAAAGCCCCGCAAATAAGATTCGTGATCAAGTAGTGACGACTTATTTATCTGTAATTTTCTTTTATTTCGTTATTCAGTACCAATCAAATGAGAGATAATGAAAATGCCAGGTGAATAAATGAATCCATTGCGTTTTGACATCGGAGTTAACGAAGTTAATTCAAATACCTGGATGAGATCTATGGACATCACGACGGGGTCAATGAAAATAGATAACGAAAAATAGAAAAAAATATGTTTATCGAGGGAGGTAAAGTGCAACGATGCATGAAAGAATGATGAAAATTGGTTTGAGGAGACACCTTGCGCACCTAGCACGACCCGGACACGCTGTTGTGAGCAACTACACATGTGGTACTCAGCGAAATAGTGGCTTTGAGTATTCCCAGTACCGTTTCACAGCCACGGAAGGCCACAGCGATAAGACAGGAGTGAATTTTTCGCCGACTTAAACCGGCTCCCTCGTGGCTCGTCACGCCTTCTCTACTTCTGCCCAGGTTATACCTTTCGGACCAGATCGACACAGATTATCACTAGATTCCTGTGAGTCATCGCACGCGGTGAAATAGTACCCTTCATCTTGGCAATATTATTTTCATGATAATGGGATCGTCTATCTAAATTGATTGAGCATTTTTCAGGTGTCAATGTCTTAGGGGGCAACTGAAAGGGCGTTAATCCAAGGAAATAAATCTAGAAAATAATTCTTGAAGATGGTAATTTTTGTTCGAAGCGATACGAATCAAAAAGAACTACGAATTGAGGAAAATAATGTGTGAACATGTTGGTAAGCGATACGAATCAAAAAGAAATACGATTGGGGGAAAATAATATCGTATTTTTTAGAAAAGTTCGAAGGGATTGCCAATAATTAATTCCTGATATTCGCACATGAAAATACGCGAAATAAGACAACAAATATTAAAAAAATAGGCCAGAGCAAGCTCAAAGCCAAACGAAATTGAGTATCACAAAAATAAATCTCTGGCAACTCTTTCCCCACGAGTGAATCAATTTTTCCGAAGTAAACAGCCCAAACAAGTTGACCCTATCAATCAAAAATATCCGGCCGGCGATCCTAAAATCACCATAATTTTTATTCCGCAATCATAAGGTTAAAGGGACCCCGAGTCTACCGGGATTGTAGCAAATGTTTGCTCATCGCAAACGACGCTAATTAAAATCCCGTGGTTAAATGAGAGAGATGAACAGACTTTGCGACCCGGTAATCAACGGATGCCCAGCGGGTGGCAATCGGGTATAGCCGATGGACACGAAAGAGCCGAGTGTGCATAAGTCCTTCGGTTCATGGATATCAACCATCTCTGGCGCCTCAGGCTGTTTGTCTGTCTTTTGCAAGTTACTTTTGGGTGTGCAAACAGCCGAGATTTTTTTCCCATCGACTTCGCATATCAAGCGAAGCTGATAACATATTTTCATCAGTCCTAATCAATTTTATCCGCGGAAAATTAAATATTATAAATGAAACGCTGGATTCACCTGTAGCAACTGCGAATTGCTTCACATGTGGCTTTCAATTCTTTTCTCAGACGTAAAAAAAATTAGGGATTACCCAAATTTTATAGGAAAATCAAAAAACTATATCAGGAGGACTTACCTCTATTAATAGTCTCTCGTTGTCAGGGATCAGTATTTGTTTGGCAGATGTGGAACAACCGTTGACAAACATGACCAGAAGCTCTCCAAGCAAATCGTAAATACAATTTTACTACCTCCAATGATGAGAACAAACCCTTGGGGACAAAGTGACATATTCACCCGTGAATGTTGTTTATACAATCTGTTTTTCATCGTGAAGACGTCGAGCGAAGAGACCCGCGAGACACTCATCTGAAAATAGAAATTTAACGGAGTGAGATGAGTTGTACTGCAGCAGGGGCGAACAAAAAAAAAAAGATTTATCGTCATTTAATGGAGCTACAACATCGTAAAAAAGAGCGCGGGGTGTGAGTGCGGGGGAGGGTAGACATTGTCAACGGATCTGTCAAAAGTCGTGTCAACAGAAGTCCCTTGCCAACAGCTGTTTGTAGCTGTGCAGTTTATTTTCATGTATTTTAACGATGCGCATGTACTCAACGAAAAATTCCGGTATGAATAACGTAAATGGCTGGTGGAGTAATTCTCAGTCCTGCGGAGTGATTTAATTTCTAGTAGACATTGCACGGTTGAGGCACTTCAAATTCTGAGACGATCGGCTTATTTCGCTTGGGTTAGCGAGTCAAGTAACAATGCGATTAAGGCCTTTTCATTAATTACCTTGACAGCATGTCAGGCTTATATTCAGATTGCGTGAAAATATATCGGCAGCTGTCACTTATTGTAAAAGTGTAATAAGTCCTTTGATAATTCATCTAGTGAGCTGGTAAAATAAAACGTCCACATTTGTTTCTGGAGACTTAGGCGAACGCTGATTTTTCTTTCACTTGCGCTTATTACTCAGGAAACGAGAGCGACTGAGCCAGAATAAATTCTCCTCGGAGATTAAATTGATGTAATTAATCTGCCGTCTCGTCGTAAAAAAAACCAATTGTCATTTCGAATTATTTAATTCCAATAGCTCAGAAATATTGCTATTGTCGATGGGACCTCGTGATCCGGTGGATCAAAGCCGGTGGAAAATGACCGGAACGTGCGACACGAGAGTCGTGGTAGCCAATTTGTGTACAACTCACCTTCGATAATCCTCCCCCCGGTAGGAATATTGTTCCAGCAGCCACACCGCAAGCACCATTTTCCCGAGTAAATGGCCATGTTATGCGTGACGTAGAGCCACAGTTGGCTGTCTTCCCACGAGATAATTACTGGATTCTCCTCATTGGGACGACGAGAAGGGGATCCTCGGGACTCTCTTTTTTTTCCTTCGCGTGTCCTTACCAAGGAGCATCGGTCGGGAGGGATGAACGGGAAAATAATTTGTAAGCCTCTTATTTTTCGTCGATACAGACGCGTCTGAAGGCTCGAGCCTGTGCCTGACGTCCATTAATCACTCTCCAACTATTTTTGCCGTGTGCTGTTGTCAAATGACGTGACGCTGACTCCATACAAACCGCAATATCGCCCATCATATTAGTGTGAGTGGGGGAAGGATATCCGCCGGAGAGATCTGCCTGTGATTTTATTTATCCCCCACTCGCCCCGCGCTTTTAGATTTTTTTTTTTTTGGTGTGTCACTATTTTCGGCGGAATCGACCTACAACCGGTCAACTGTGGTCGCCTGCGATCAACGATCCCAGGGTGACTTGCAGGAGCAGCCTGAGATATTGGGTTTGTACGGATCGGTGGAGGGAACCCGGCGCGCTCGCCAAAAATCGCACGTTCATTCTTGTTCTACGATATTGGGAATAATCACGGGAGATTTGTTGTTTGTTTTACGACGAGGAGACGGGAAATCGAACGATTTTTTGGGGTGTAAGTGTTTTTTCGGTCGCCTCAAGTCGTTTTGAAGTGATCCCGAGGGACAAGAAATTTTTTTTTAGGGAAAAAAATTAATTGTGGACGTGAGGACAAGATTAAATAAATTCGAAATGAGATGGCAAATTTTAAGAAAGATTCTCACCTCGCACAGACTTTTTTAATTTATCATAATTAAACTTTTGAATTTTACGGGCTCTGACGCTAATATTATTCGTCTGTACATGACCAGTTCGCTGCTCGTCCCTTGTTAAACTGAGCCACAAACCGAGGGAATACCTACGAGCCCTGCTCGTGTTTATCAACAAGAATGCCTTAGACACCTTTTGTTTTGATGTTCCCTCGCCCGATATCTTCTCAATTCCCCATAAACATCGATTCATTCAAGTACTCAACGAGTGTATTTAAAGTGCGATAAAACCGTAGTTGAAATTATTCTAAATTACTTTATTCTGAGGAGGTCTTTGTTAATACCATTTACCGAAAAAAAATTATTAATCAGAGGCTCCGAAACCGATCGATTTTCCCCTGCTCCGATCTATTAAAAAACCCCTCGAGTACGTCCCTTATTCGAAAACGATTTCCTCCCGTAAAAAGTGGGTTTCAGAGCTCTCAGCGGAATGAACGCGAGCACGAATTCAAGATCCCCTAAACCGTCTATTTTCGGCAAGAACTGCCACGCGACCTGCTGAGCATGAAATCCATCTCTTGACGTGTCATACATTCAGAAAAGTCCGTGCAAGGAAAAAAAAATTGAAAGTAATAAACAAATAAATGAATGGGAATTTTCTGCCTACGCAGACGGACAAAAGGTAATTGTAGGACACGTACAGATAACAACCCAAGATGGAAATTAAGATTGATGACAATAAAAATTCTTTACGAAGGTATCTCATTTCCGTGTGCAGAAGTCCGTCATCTTCATGGCGTACGGTGTATCACATACCCAGTATCGGTATTAACTATCACAAGTTGAATGAAAAAGAGAGACGAGGGGAGGAGGAGGAGTAGAAAAAAAACCCCCCCCAGGAAGAAGTTGGAGTGCAGAAGGCAGGATGTGGAGGGAGTCGCCGGGGATTTTAGATTCCGTTTTGCCAACCGGCTGCTCTACGACAGGGAGTTATGATATCGGTGGCGATCGGCAATGCCGAGTGAAAACACTAGTGGCGTGAGTAATATAGAACCACTGGGTGATCTTTTATATGGAGTCCCTTCAAAGTATTACGAGTCTCAGGCGAGTTAGAATGATCCAACGATGGCTACGTATACGTCTCGGGCTATGAGATTGTATCGATCCTCTCTCTCTCATGGGCAGAAAGTACCCGAATGAAAATAAGAAATAGAGATGGAGTGGAGGTAGGGGTCAAGGCGAGGCGATCCCGGAGCAGTCAGCGTCCTGAGTCGTAAATAAACCACTGCTACCAGTGCCAATCCAGTGGGTCGGCATTGCACGTTTCCGGTGTGGAGTTTAGCCACTGGATGCGCTGGTAAATTTTCTTTCAGCCGATGAAAAGTAAATTGTTACTTGTTCTCGGGAATTTTTTCTCTTCGATCCTTCCTCCATTATGATCTAATCTGGGATCATTTTCCGAACGAACGGCTGACGATGGGGGCAGACTTTCTGCTGATGTCTTTGGTTTGACCGGGAGACAATCAGAAATCATGCGGACACTAGCCAAATTTTAAATGGACAGTTAAATAACTTACCTCGCCGCTCCTTGCGCTATCCAGGAACGACGACGTGGACCTGGTGGTGGACCTGGCTCCGAAGACAACACATGTTGATGCAGCTAGAGACAAAGGACAGTTCCGATGGTGGACAAAATGAACACCCCAATCCTGCTGGAAGTCGGCGCATTCAGCTCCTCTGATCCTTCTGTAAGTAAAAAATTATAAAATATTTTAAATTGAAGAATAATTTCCTCACGCCTGGGTCGAACTGGTAGCTGGACAAGGGCGCAGATAGCGCGAGGTGGCAGGGTTTTTTTTCTGGTGTGAATATCCTGAATATTCCCAAAATTGGAAAAGGATTTTTGAAAGATAATTTTTTGAAGAAATGAAAAATTTGTACAATAATTATTTTTTATCCCGGGACAATCTTAAATAGGCCCTCAGAGAGTAGCTTCTGTCCGTCCATAGTTCAGACCAATTGACTCGAGAATTACTAAATCTCACACCTGCCCCGACACATTATCTGGAACGGGTTATGGGCAATTCGTTCAGCATCGTCAGATATGGAAAAAGTACCTGCAGCTGGTCTTTTTCCAGATTGGCACCTTTCTCTGTCGCGGTGGGCCAGATTATCAGGCGGAACCTCCTGGATTCATTAAATACCGGGGGGATTATATGTTTCCACCGCTCGAAATGTTCGATACAATCCTAAACCAGAATCATTATTTTGCATCAGGGCTGTACTAGGGATTGGTAACCCAGCGCGATTTGAATGATTGGACGGTGCGTCTGACTATGGAATAACAGTTCTGGTGGACTCGGGTTAATTGTTCCGTGGAACACGCATCTGGTCGTTGCTCTGGGGGAGAAAAAACACAAAAATGAAAGTTTTACGAAATTCCCGACGATTTTGCTGGTGTGGACACTATCATTTTGTCCTGTGGCTGTTGGTTACGAGCACGAGGAGTTCGCCATAATTTCCGAGGGATTTCGTAAACTCGACACGCAAGATATCCTCCCGAATGTTTTATGCCTCGGAATAATCAATCGGGACTAGGATAATGATTTTTGAAAAATTAGTTGTAATTGCCAGTTCTCATGTACAATTTTATACTCCAGTTGAATTATTTTTCCAAAAAATCAATTGAGTAATTGGGTCAATTGGGGGCCTTGGACTTTGGTTTAGAAAGTGAATGGCTGTCGGTAATCTTCAGGTCCTGGGGACGAAGGTAAGGATAATTCTTCAACTCGTAGATCCTCGCAGCCTCCTCGGCAGTGATTGCTGAAAATGGAAAATTAATCCTTCTCGGAAATGAGGGGAATAACTTTGTGAGGCATTACTTCGTGGCTTTTTGACGAGCAGTTCCGATGATCTAGGGGATTTCGAGGGGGCTTCTTCATTAATGCCGAAGAGGAATTTATGCAGAGCCCGGCCGACACCTAGAAATCAATGAGGAGCTGGAGGTGATGGTGGCGAGAAGAATTAATGGACTCACGATTTTTTAGGGGTGGGCCACTGGGGCTGATTGCCTCCATTTCCGGCTTGAGACTGCGTTCTACGTCAATGGTCATCACCCTTCGTTGGCTGTTGTCCGCTGGTGACTTCCGCCCTTCGTTCCAGTTTGGCGAGGCCCAGGGATGATCGTCGGTGGGTTTCTTCGAGGGATTTGGCGGATGTTTCCTGGGATCTGCAGGAGAAATTGATAGAAATAATCATCGGCTTCATTGATTGCTTTGCTTTGGTACAGCTTTTGGGAAATAATAATCGAAGGATGTGCTAATTCTCAACATGCAGAAGTTCTTTATTCATTATCGGGGTGGATTTTTAAAGGAACTATTGATTAATGCATTTTCGTATTCTCATTAAAAAATTCAGATATTTGAATTGTGGAGTATGAGTTATTCATGAGTCTGGTCAGAATGGGATGAATTGTCTCTGGTATTCCCATGCATCTGCCACTTTTCGAAGTATTCTTTCTTAAAAGGATAGGGATCCCCCGGAATTCTGACGTAGTCATCCAAATCCTTCGTCTCCGGCTGTGCTTTTTCCTCTTGGCTCATCTTGAGAGTGTTCTCCTCCACAATTTTCTGGATATCTTCAATGCTCTCGTACATGTCTTCAGCTCCGGCTGCATTAAGAACTTCAGGTTCTTCAACGTCTTCGATGTCTTGAGGGCCTTCGAAGCCTTCCTCAGAGCCCACAGCATCATCAGACCTGCTGACCGGGAGGAATTGCGTCTCGCCCTCGTCCTCATACTTTCCAGGACCTCCCATCGACAGACAAAGGAAGAACAGACCCAGAGTGTGAAACTTCTTGGAATCCACTCGGTGCAGCATATTCTTGACATCGAACATCATCTCATTTGGGCTGATGTACTCCTGTAGCTTCGAGTCTACAGGTTTGATCACAGCCACGTCCAGCTTTGGTGTAGGTGGCTCAGGGAGAATGGAGAACTTCTCCTCCTGCAGCTTATCTACCTCAATCCTCTTCATCTGCTCGGCCAGAGCCATCTCCTCCACTCGAAGCTTCGTTCTAGCCAGCACTTGCTCCCACGCAGCGACTTCGTCTTCGTCCTCATCAGCTGTCGCTCCCTCCTCAATCCTCAGAGTTCCTGATTCAGCTCTCGATGTGAAGGCTTCTTCCTTTCTCATCCCGCCCGACGCAATCGTCGACTGGGAATCTTCCGTCAATGGCTTCAGAGGATCTAGGTCTTCGTCGATTGGAGGCACAACGGAAATCCCAGGATCCACGATCGGTGGTGGACTCTGGTTTCTCATCTCCACTCGATCGTGCTTCTCCATCGATTCCATGAACTGCCTCTCCAGCATCGTAGTCAGGTCCGCGGACTTCATCTCCCGTTGGGGAAGCTGGAGGAGAACTTTTTTTGCCTCTTTCTTGTTGGGCTTTATCGGCTCGGGTACATTAACTCCCCATTTTTGTTTCAGGACGAAATTCGGTGTGTGCTCGTCGCTGACCTCCTTCTCGATCGAACTGTCGGAGATGCTGACTCCCCATTCCTTCCGGAAGCCCGCGTCTTCGCTTTTTGAAGGTATGTTGATGTATTTTATCCGATCGAAGATCCTTTCCTCGATTTTGGAATCCTTCGGGGGCTTATCGGCGACACTTCCGGGGACCTTCGGAGTCGTCTCGAAACCCGTTAGGGTTCTTCTTTGGTCGGCGATTGGGTTCGCTAGAAGTTCGACAAGAAAGTAGATTCTGTCGCCAGTTTAGGTTAATTTAATTACCTGATGCACTGGAGAAGATGCCCTTGAGCCGTGAGAATAGTCCGGGAGAGTTCTGAGACGTGTGACGTCCGCAAGTCGTGGAGAAGGTGATCTTTATCACTGGACACCAGTTACGGAAATTTGGGGAGGGCGGAATTAAATATTTGAGGGCACTCATCTCATGGAGATTTTGGCTTTTTTTTTCGGTCTCAGTCACTCGAACGATTTTGTTTGATTGGGAGGTGATGGCGGGCGATGGGGGCGCACTTCAGGGCCCCTGAGGCTTTCTATTGTTTTCTCGTAATGAGGGAAATTCTCGTGGTCTCTTTATCACGCGGTTTGACGTATGTGGATACTCGTCAGTAGTCTTAACTTCGGTTAATCATTGCCGGAAGTTTTAGTCCCGGGGGATTTCGGGCCGAGGGTCAATGTAATGGCATAATGGATACTCTCTCATCCCCCAAAAATCGATGGGAAAAGTTTCATAAAGTGTCATTCTAGGAAGGGGAGACAACGCAATCATGAATTTTTTTTCTTTTCACTCGATTTTTCAGACAATAGTGATAACAAATTGCCTACCATAATTTAAACATTTCTTTTGGGAAAGTAATTTTTTTTTTCGTTGGGGCAAAAAAAAAATTGCATTGACTTTTTAATTTTCGTATTGACAAGCATTATCTGAGGATTTTGTACTCTCAAACAATTTAGTTCTTCAGGGTATGAGGAAAATTCCCTGAAGAGTTAAGGGTGACTGAGAATAAAATGCTCGTGAAAATATCTCAGAGTGAAAATGGATCGTGGTCATTCGTGCCACGTAGGCTGATAACCGTTGGATAAATGTTTAAGGAAACGTTATCGTAAGGATTCTGGGGGACATTAAAAAAAACACACGTGCCTCTAACGGTGGTAACTCGATGCAATTTTAAAAGGGCTATTTCCCTCCCTTTCCAATTGCTCTAGAGAAGAGAAAAAAAAACCGTATAATGGGGGGTTGGGGTGACACATGTCTCCAATGCTGTAGGAGATCCCCAACCGGCGAGTGCTTTTGGAATACCAATGGAGGTGGCAAGGGCATTCTTGAGGAATGAATGTTTATGTGTTTGGACACTTGGTGAATTATAGACCTCTACGAATTATCGGAATCATAATCATTGATTATTCAGCCTGTTCTTCATTTAAATTTGTGCTCAATGTAAACAAAAATGGAGGGTTGCTGATGAAGAAAATGTTAGCCGTATTTATTTAATTATCAGTCTCTGAAGCTCTAGTAATTGTTTAAACGTTAAATTCACTTGATTTTCCTCCCAATATTTTTCCTCCATTTCTTAATACAAAAATTATTAATTGTAGGGCTGTTGGGGTGGAAGAGAAGGGTCAGTGGGATGTTAAAAAAATTCACAGCCCCGCAGTAGAGGCATAAATTTCAAGCTCCCCAGTGTCAAATATCAGGTTTATGCCCATGCCAATTGCACAAATTGCCTATGACAAAGTAATCGTCCCCTCCTCAGTAACACCGCCACCCCCCATGGGTCCATCCACCACTGGGCCCACATATTTTTCCATGCCCGAGGGATGTCTTGGCACGAGCCAATGCCGGGGAAACACGAGCCACCAAAAAATATATACAACGTAGATAGGGACAGACGACACTGGGTTCCAGGTGCGTGCCTCGTTTCTTCTCCCGCTCTCTGTTTCTGCTTTCAGTCAGGGAGAGGATATTTTCTCCGGGAATCGTGATCGTTTGAGACATCGTTCCCGCGAGGCCAAACGGGTAAGAACGTGACGTTTCCACCTTTTACCTCCGTAACACAGTGTCACGTATCTACGTCGTTTTCTTTTCTGGTATGAACAAATGCCCTCCCCCTGTTATTTCTTGCGCTTCTGACGTGTCAAAACAAGAGATCTTGTGATTTACGAAGTTATCGGGAGGGGAAAAATTATTTGTCTTTATTTGTTAATGGAGTGACAGCTCTAGCGAGTGACATTGAATAATTTTTTTCGACAATCTATTTACCTATCGAGAAAATTACTTTCAATGAAAAATGCCAATCACTTTGACGTGAAATATCTCCGAATCCGAGGGAGATAGCTCAATTTAGTTAACTTCGTCTTTTGTAGCTCGTAAAGCGCTCTGTAAAGTAAGTTATGACGAAATTTTTGATATCTGCTTTGGATTCCGAGTTATCGGTCGAAATGTGAACGGAAGGCGAAGTGGAATTGAAGTGTTTAATCGGTTTTTCTGAAAAATTGAATTCGGATGTTTTAAAATATATTGGGGAAATTTTTTGCCTATTGGCTCCCCATAGGAAATCAATTTTAAAAGGGAATCCTTCATTTTCATCGACGATCAATCGCCCCCTGTGGCACCCGGACCACCTTCTTTATAAATGAGGAACAAAGAGAGGAAGATAGACTTGCAGTTGACGCCGAGGGAAACAGGATACTCCCGGTGCGGTGGTGTAAAGCTTCGGAGGTAGTTCAGATATTCACCAGTTGATTATACCACCCGGGGATGGAGCGAGAAGAAGCTCACCCGTTGGCCCCCCACCTCCAAACGCCGTGTATTCAATTCTCGAGAGGACGCTAACTCGACAACTGACAAATTAGCCAGGCGCACCGACGACACTTGCAAAATGGGACAACAAGGAGACTGGGCGCTTCTGTCTACCGCTTTTCCAGTTTGAGTTTGATGGGACGGGGCGTACAATCGACGAGGGGTCGACATCGTTCGAGGAGAAAAAAAAATCTGAATGGAATTTCACCCGGAAAATTGAATTATCTCGCCCAATTGTTTTTTAGGGCAATATATTTTGAGGTGGAGAGCGCCTTTTTGGGGAGAAAAATTGTCTGGAAAAATTGCGGATAATTTTTAACGGGAAAGAAAAATTTGCCTCAATGAATGTTGAGTTGAAAAGTCTTGATTCAAGTGAATGAAGTAAATAATTAATCATCCGTGAGCAATTAAACTGACAATTGAATTTAATGTTTGGCGAGCGAATGGAAAATCTACAGAGTTTCATCTTGAAATAATACACATCCCAAATTTTATTTATAAATGGCTAAATTATACCGCGGCGGTGGTTTTGAAATCCTCTCAAAATTGAAAAAAAAAATACCGAAAGTGACAGTTCATATTGAATCCACACCCTATTAGACGTATCACCTACAGTTGTTTCATATCCCGTCATTCTCCCCCAAACTCGAAGCGGATTTTCGGGGCTTTGTAGTCATCCATTTCCACCTCCGGAATCCACCATTTCTCCTTCATGTACATTATTTAAATAAACAAGGCGCCCAAAGAGATTGCTCTTCTTCTCTCGTTTCTCAACCCCAACAGTGGGTTTGTTCTCGCTACTCAATGGCTTCCACCAGTGACGAACAATTATCCCCACCCGGAGATTAAACGAGTGACAGGGAAACCCGTCGAGAGGAAGGGAGAGGAGTTCTCTTGCGGCGCGTTTCGCCTTCCTCTTGTAATGAATTTTAAATTGGCTCGCATTCATAATGCGCTGTGTTGACAGTCCGGATGAGACGGAGATGACGCGGTAAAACGTCTTGGTGAATAATATTTCTTCAAAGTGAGGGCTGTAACAACTGAGGAAATAGGAAATTTGCATGATTTATTTTTTTTTTCACCTTCAAGTTCATGACCCCAATAAACCGTGTACCATTCACAACCTCTAGGTGCTTCAGTTTGAAATTTTAAAAATACACGAACGTCTGGACAGCATCTATGATAAATCTTCCTCTATCAATTTTGGCCACTTTGATGATACCGATGCACTCAGGGATTATTAATAAAATTTTTATTTTCGTTCACGTGGTTTGAAGGACAAGGGAGTACTGAGAACGGCTTATCAAATTTTTCTGCTCTCCCCTGCGCTCCCTGCGACAACAATCAATTCAATTTAGATGAATGAATGGATCTCTCCGCGCGGAAGACGTAAAATGATCTCGACCTTGGAATTGAAAAATATATCCTTGGTATTGGCGGATGAAAAAAAATATTCATTCAGTATTATAGTTTATAGCCCCCTTTGATCGTAGAAAATTGTTCCAGGCCTTCTAGACAACGGATGACGAGGATTAAGACGGATTACGTTGAGACGTCGATTGGTGCCTGAATCTGCTACTTCCAGGAAATGAAAAAAAAACAGATATTTTATATCTTTATTGCAGCTATATTCCTCATAGACAATATTGATCCTGTTGAGACTTTCCTTCATCACTCCTGGAATATGCCTTCCCGTGAGTTTGCATTTAATCAATACTACGTTTACTTAATGAATATGTCCGAGTTAATGTTAAGATCGAATTGACTCCACCGGGGGGATGGATTTGTAAGAGCAATATGCAGTAACGCCATTACGTTCCGAGGGTTTGTGGTAACAAGTTTGCTGTGAGCACATGGAACCCAGTGAATGTTACAACCAGTGATACCCCTCGACGAGGGGAGGGGGTAGAGTGGATAATGCCTGTGGGCCATTCGTGAGAGAATAGTCTATAACTTAGCCAACGGTGCAATTACTACATTCACCACATCCCAAGGCTCTTCCTTCATTCAGCTCAAACATTTGGACTTTGTGGTAACACCGGTTGGGTTGAAAAAAAAAATGATCAAATTCAGATGTACGAAAGGATTTTAGTGGCTGGAGGATAGATCGCTGGACATTTGTCAAGAGGATTAAAACGAAAAGAAGAGGAATTTTTTTCTTCTCACCAACGAGACGGAAACAAGAGGTTGATATCTGTCACCCCTTGGACAACCTCTTGCGGCTTTTTTTTTTCTCTTCCTCCTTAAAACTGCCAAGAGGGGAGTTGTACGAGATTTAAAACAATTATAAGAGCCAACAAGCGGCGGAAAATTGGGGTGAGTTAATCTTGAGGGTTGGGTTTAATTAAAAGTGTTGCCAACTGACGGGCCACTCATCGATCAAACCAACTTGTCCTTATTCTCAGGACATTTACCAAGTGTTACTACACGCAATGTCTCTCCCTTCGTTGGAGAAGAGAAAGAAAAAAAAATTGGAGAGATCCATCAAATAAATGTTTGCTCTTTTGTTTTCACCAACCCCCTGATTTATAATCGATCAAGTGGAAGACGTTGGAAATCTGGTGATGGTGAAACAGGCCATCACGTACTTGTGGGACACCTGATGGGAACGTCTTGGAATCTTGGAATGTGTCCGATGAACGGAGAAACACGCGTTTGGAGATGGGTTTAGTGACTTATGCCGGCATTCGAGGGGCGCTCGGCATGTCGGCCGGGTATGTCCAGCAGGTGACGGTTTCTAACGCCTGTCGTACTCGTTTTCTATCGGGACGTTTCCTCACTCTGATCTTTGCCCGGATGCCAGAGTTGGTAGCTATAAACGTCTTTCATGTTCACTTGTGGAATTGTTTCATTTGTACTAGTCATTAATTTGACGTGGATGGAAACGATATCTTTGAGGGGGACTGATGGGAAAAAATATATCCATAACTTTGTGGTATATATTTACCTTTAACTATGGGAAATTGTTTCAATGTTGATATACAGCGGATGGCAGTGATTAGGATGGATTACTCCCGAGCATCAACCGGCGTACCAAAGCAGCACCACAGGTGATCTGGAGGGTGAGGTCAATTGAGAGGAAGCCTCTCGTAGAATGGAGTAGATGAAGAAGTAGATTATAGATTTCTATTTTTGCTATGATATTCAATACTCCACGGGGCAAAGTAAATTCTTTTCTCCCTTTTACACTATTCTCCTCCTTCAATCCCTCATCGAAATAGCCCGTATGAAAATAGGACCATGTGGACGCTGAAGTAGCTGCCGACTTTTTTTGTCAGAATCTCAGAGAAATTGGAGATTTCCGGAGAATTGAAAAAGTCTTTTGATCGTTTGGCCTCCCAAAGACCCCGGGATTTCCATGAATTTGCCTGGGATGATGTAAAAATGCATTTCCCTCGCAACCCTAGAGGCTTTCCCCCATCAAAACATTGGGAAAAGCTTCTAGAAAACTAGAGGAAAAAAGAAAAGGATGATGGAACTTCGCGTGCACCAGGGTCATCCCTCGTATCGAGAATTTATGCTCTCTGTCCTTAAACCATCCTAACTAGTCCACCCACTTACTCAACGACCCCGAAGGACTGGGCCGGCTTGCACGCGGCTTCCTTCCCTTTTTCCCTTGGCAACGCCATTAAAATATCACCTCCTGTGTTTTATCGTACAATAGTTCTCAACTCAAGACCTCAAGAATCTCAAATGTATCTTGTTTTTTTTTTTCTCTTTTTGTTTCAGAGACCAACGAAAAACCACTTTCCATCCCTCGTGCCGGCTGAAAGAAAGAAAATCAGCCCCCGGATATGCAGTCCAATCGATTTGTAAATCTCTCCCTGGGCGGATATGTAAAACCTGCATTTACATACTCCTAGTTTTATCGCTACACGACTTATAAGCTCTCCCACCACCTTAAACTTCCAACTATATCCCACACAATCTTTACGTGTTCACGTGTACATGGTGGACACTGACCAAGGGAGGAGAGATGGATTTATGATCATCCGTTGAAGCGAGGGTGGAAGATGGAAATCTTGGTGAGAGTGGCTTCGAAGATTCCGACTTTTCAGCAGATAAATTCGCTGATTTGTGGATGTCCAATGAAAATTAGAGGTGAGCAAAAAAAAAATAATAATTTCAACAACAAATTCTTACCACCCCTTAGCAACAAAATTACCTGCAACACCAGCGATTCAATAAATGTTTCAAGGTACAAATTACTGGACACGTCGACGTCTCCGCCCTTCCAGCGTCGCTTCCGACCCCTGAGCTCACCGCAAATGCGTTGTTTTAACGACGCCGTTAATATTTAACCAAAGTAACCAGGCACAAGTGGAAATGGCTCTCGTTCTCACCGTCGAAAATGCCAGGACCCCATAGCTATCACAGATTAAATCGCCAGGATGATCCTGAAACCTCGTGAAATTGAATAGGAATTTCCATCGGTCATTCACCAACAACTTGCCAGTAAGACTCCCACACCTACCGAGGAAAGTGATTCTGCAAGCTTCTTGGTAAGTCTCCTTGAGTGGTCAAATCCCGGGGTCTTAATTGCCTCTATTTATGCCCTTTTGGCTTCCGATCGTCGAGAGAGGTCTACGTGACATGTTTATGAAGAGACTGGGCAACTTGGAAAAAGCCACTAATGCCCAATGCCCTCAATCAAGCTATCGCACTCGTCCTTTTCTTCTTATTTTCCTGCGGGCGCCCGCTCTCACCCCCTCCCTACCTCCGGCCCCCCCTCTTCAGTTGGATGTATTGATCTCGGGAGCTGGCGGGATGGCTTTGATCTACCAAAAGGGTCTATCACTCTCTCTCTGCTCTCCTTCACCCGAAAAACCAACAGTTTTTCCCACCAAGCTCAGCCAACACTCTTATACTTCAGGATCACGTCTCACGTACTACGACCAAGTTTATCAGACTTTTCTGCTCTTCCCTCCCCTATCGGTATATGACATCACAAATGCCGGGTGTAATTGCAATAATAAGTTTTATGCCGAGGTTAGACTGGGAGAAGTGTTCGGGGCATAGATCAGGTGGTGTTCGGATGCGAGAATATTCAGGGAGTTAATTGCTCCGATATATTTTATTAGAATGGTAGAGGAGGTGGCTTTAGATTCTCCCTGTCTCGTTAATTTCTTGTCCCTCCGTGAGTTATTGGACTTTCTCTGACCAATTCTAATTAAACCTTGGAATTATTTCTTGCGTTATTTGCCGGGGGTAATTAATTGTATATTTTTTTAATACATTTCTTTTTTATATTGGCAATGAGTATGTCCTCAAGCTTTGCCTTGTCAACGATTACCCCGTACGCCCCTCATGCAGCTTCTCAATTTTCCCTCGTTACTTACCGGGTAATTAAACTCCACAAGACCTCAATAAACCCTGAGGCGAACTTTCGAGTTTCCGTTTGTAGTTGAACGTTAAATGCATTTGACAATGGGAGGCCCTAATTTTCTACCTCAGGCAGGATCTTCTCATTTCGCATTATGATTTATCCGAATTTTCACTGAATATCCTGTCCTATCCTCGATTGTTCACGGATTAACGTCACGTCTCGTCGCGATAAATCCCACACATGACGTGTCTCTGGTGTTCGAGGAAAGGTGAAAGGGTTTTCACGTCCTAAAATCCTCATGGGAAGCTTCTGACATTTCCAAATAAAAGAATAAACTGGACACACGAGTGACCCTTAGCTCGTATCTTGTAATCTTCACCCTCCGCCCGGAGGCTTTACCTTCAGTATGACTGTTATATTAATTTAATAACGGCGAAAACGCCAACAATCGACAGGCAATAACAGACCGGCCAATCAAGGGACGTCCAACCCTTTTACGCTTTATTCTTGGGGAAAGTAACGGGCCTGATCTTGGATGAGGGTTCGAGGGGGATTTGTGAAGCCCTTCAAGAATGCTGAAGGGAGAAAACAACCCTTTTGCCAATGTGTCACTCTTCGAGGAGCCAAGTGGCCTACTCCTCAATACACTCACGTCACAACTGTTGTTTCTTGTTGATTTCGTTTTACCCTTTGTGTCAAGTCACTCGGGAATTTTCGAAATTTCGGGTTACCGATCGACAATTGGGGCTTGGATGAGGGTAATATAATAATTGTAATATGGATTTTTGGGGTATTGTAATAATACTGTTAGCACTGAAATGAAATTCCCTGGATAATTGACCAATTATTTTTATAACTTCGACAATGAATTCGATTTTGGGGGGAAAAATGTGGAATTTTGGGGAATTTTAGACAGCGGGAGGATGAGAATTCCTCGATTTATATGAAGTCTGATTGAATTGTAATTAATTTTCATTATTTTTACCTTTGAAGGGGACCATTGGAGTCGTTGAAATTTTAATTGCCAATTGTTCCGGGGGTAATTAAATATCTAAAGAGTATACTCACAATTTTGGGGTAAAGGCCGGTTATTTCTAGTCACCAAAAGTGAAAAAATTCCTCACCACGTGGCAGACATTCGCTCTTTTCTTTCTCCCCCTGTCCTCCAATGACGGGGGGAGGGGGAGAATGAACGATAATTTAGCGAAAACAGTTTCTCCTGCTGGTGTTAGTGAATTCGTCCATGTGCCCTCGGATATTTCGGGGCATTGAGTATATCCAGCACGTGTGTTTAGAGTTTTTAAGCCAGCACTTGCGTTATCGATACTTATGGCCGTGTGGCCTGCAGCTCCTGTCAGGCGTCGCCTCGAGCCTCGCATTTGACGTCATGCGACATTTCTCGGGTAGTTTTTTTTTGTTTACGACCTCTCGAGTGATTGCTCTGAAATAGATGAAACGGATATTTGTATTTATTTCTGAATCATTTGATTCGTTTGATTTTTTTCTGGGGGGGAGGGCCGAAAGTAGTTTTGTATGAGGACGACACTTGACCCCAGATTGTCACGATTCGTGTGGTCTTCCGAGAGATCTCCAAAACTGACAGGCCCAAGTAGTCTCGATATAGCACGAAGGAGGAAGCAAATGACTCCCTGATACGTACCAGAGCTTACACGGCATCTTACTTGGAACTGCTTTATCATCCCGTCTTAATTCGGAACTTTAAATATTTATACTAGCCCGGCGTGAGGTGGCCTCACGACAACCGCGTATACAAATCGAGTGAAATAAGATCGAATGAGACCGGAAAATCCTAAAAATGGACTGACTGGGATTTTAAATATTCCCTTGAATTGTTTAACTACTCGAAATATTTAGTTTAAAATAAATTCCCCGTCTGCTGAGATATCCCCCGATTTTCCATTAATCCAGGTAATTCTGAAAGAACGAGCGCCATTATCCCCCACATCTCACCAGCTAGCATCAATCAGAAAACTCCCGGTATTAATTAATTTTCCATTTCTCCTTTACCATAATCATCATCGAGATCGGTGTATCATATCCCGGGAGTCTCATACCCGTTCATGTCCCACGGTCAGTGAATTCTTCGAGTTATATATCGAAGTCGTCCCTGAAATCCTCGCTCCCGGTGTGTAACTTCAAATCCTCGTGTGCGAAGGATATGAAGGCTAAAGACTGCAAGAGGCGGGAGGAGAGAGGGCGGGAGGGGGAAAAAAATGAAGAATGATCGAAAAAGAAAGGGAGGGGAAAAAAAAAGAGATAAATCCAAAAAGGAACGAATGGTTCGAGCCGCAATTCAGTAGGACGTGCCTTGATGCGGCGTGGTGGCTCAAGATACGTGCGCGAAGATGCTACTTCTTCCGTAGGCCAACTATGGGTAATACGTCTGAGAGGAAGAGTACAGATGGATATAGGCGTACACTGAAAAGAGGCCGGCAAGTGCATTGAGAGCAGT
Organism: Psyttalia concolor; assembly: GCA_030522845.1. Classification (NCBI taxonomy): domain Eukaryota; kingdom Metazoa; phylum Arthropoda; class Insecta; order Hymenoptera; family Braconidae; genus Psyttalia; species Psyttalia concolor. Next base: position 62,412 of record JAPYZM010000164.1, read on the forward strand.
GGTAGACTCTCCCTCCTTGAGTATATATCCAGGGATAATTTGCCCTGTGGAAAATAACAGGGTGTACAGCGCCGCCTATGGTACGCGACGGTTATATGTGTTCTGGGCATGGATTGGTACCAGTAGAAATGCCCGAGTGAATGACGAGGATCATTGGGGTGAATCTCTCCATGGAATATAGCCGCCTGAGATGAACGAAGATGAAGAATGTCTTGTGTATTAGTATTGGAGGGCTATTGGCTATCGTCGTGTTGGTTATGCACGGCTGGACCAAGGCTGGTGTATCATCTGTACGTGACGCGTGAATGAGACAGTGGCTGAGGGAATCAATTCCTCAAATTGAAGTGAAAATATTGGCCTCGAGTCTGATGAGACAGCAGAATAATCCATTTTATTTCCAAAATATCCGTCATTTTCAATCTTCAACGACAATCAGCGAATCATTCAGCAACAGCTCAGGGGAACAGGATCTCATCAGGTGTTCAAGGATACGTTCTGCGATCTGCTTCGGGAACGTTCCGTCAAAATTTGCAAACATCAAGAATTTTAATCGTTCAGCGGACAATGACTCTCCAAATTTCTGTTCAATTTCAGAACTTCCAGGAGAATTGACTGGAGAATTCCTAGAGATTTATTCTCTTAGATTCCTCTAGTAATGTGAGCTGACACGTCACGTGATGGGACACGTCACTGACGGTCACGTGACCGACGAATCCATGACCATTGGTTGCCAACTGACAAAAATCTAGTTAATGGTATCACAGATGTCACCACATTGAAAGTCAAAAAATTCCGATTAGTAACGGTCATTGATCCGCGATCACATGCGTGTGCTTCACATGGCGATTACGCAGAGTTTTATTGATCATCCGGAAATTGTGACAATAATTTATGACAAAAAATTTAAGACTGTCAGATTACATCTAACTAGTAGGTCTCCGTATGACACTTGGTATCATGACCGGAATTCTGACACGAGAAAAAAAGGACGTCACATGACCGTCACATGACGGTCATAATTTTGTGACCTGACCGATTTGAAACTGTGACGGTTGCCCACATCCCTGACTGTTCCCCAATTTTTATTGAATATTTTTTTCCCTGCGCGAAAACCGATTGCTGAACTCATGCAGACACTGGATTGGTTCAGCTCCCTCGGAGGTTTACACCTTCTCCAACAGCATCAAGACAAACAACAGCAACTTAATCCAAATAAAAAGTACTACGTGACCCCAAAGCAGTCTCGACCTCTCGTTTTATAGGTCTTCAGCAGCACGAGACCCGCGAGAGACAATTTGTCAACTCGTTAGGGGTACTCGTTTGACCTCGGCACTTGCTACGATGTACAGGATTGAACGATCGAAGGTCATTTCGAGTCTATCTGTCTCCCATGGCCATCCCTGGGGCCTCCGGTGCCTTCTGGATTCCCATAAGGAACATTATCAGGTATCATGTATCAGGATATTCTTTATGACGGCTCAGGCCAGACAACTCGTGGTGTTGTTGTAATTACTCGGGTGTACTTGGCCATCAGGAGGAATGGTCTGTTCGCGGGAATTAGTTTGGAGAATGACAAAAGGGAGTAATAGGTTTTTCGAGGGGGGGCGCTGTGTCCCCGTGGCGACTTGAAACCGACAGTTATAACGTTAACGTTAAGAGAAACGCTGCCTGAAGTAGAGAGGGACACGGTGACTGATGTAGGGCGGTTGGCCATTACACGTAATAGAGAGCCATTGGTCACTGCGGTACCTAGTGTACTTCAAATTGACGAATGGTAATGAGTTCGCCTTGTTAAACGACCACTACTGTGCTTACGTTTCAAATTAAACTTCCTATTTCCAACTTTTTTGTTTTCCTTCTATTATTTTTTTTTTATCTCTCTAGTTTGTTGCTCGACTCCTGTCGTTAATCAAGGGACTCGGGCGAGGGGTGGAAATTTCGAGGTCAATTAATTATTTCGCCAATCGACGCGACAATATTCCCTCGGATATCCTGTCGGAAATGTTAACGGGTTCGGAGGAATTTCAAATTTAGGGACAAAAAAATTTTATTCTTTCGCGGGGAGAATTTCGTCGCCAAGAGATTGAAAATTATTTATTGTGTCGTTAAAAATTTATCGATTATTATTCTCGCAGAAATTATTGGTGATAATGGAATGGTTTTTTTTTGGGGGGTTTTCGGTGGGGAAAATTCAGCGGGAATTGGATCAGATGTGGAAAATTCCCTGGTGTAGCGTCACGTCTTCGTACGGCAATACCTAACGGAGTTTATTCGACATTGTTGAATGGCCGGCAGTTGTAAAAATGATAACGAATGACCCGTGGAGGCCGAGGGGCTCCTGGGTAATGAAGTACGGTCAGTGGCTCGGGCTCTTCTCAGTGTTATACTCACCCTCACACGATTTTAGAGGCTTTACCGGTGCTCTCAGTTGTCCGTTGCGGAGTGGAGCTCGATTTTGGGATGAAATTATGAGATTTTTTTCAGATTCAATCAATTGCCGAGGCTCAGGCGATCGAGAGGATAGTGCGTCACGATGGAAATTATTTATTTAGTCTCAGTGGAATTGTGGAGGTTGAAAATGTCGCCGGCTCTCTCGAGCCCATGTCCTCGGCTTTTTCTTACCCTCCGAGAACCCGGGGAATACGACTGCGCCCCTTAATTAACACTTCACGATGCATTATACTCTCCCCCGGTTGAGGAACAAACCCAGAGGGTGAAGTTGTATTTTTTTTTTTTGCCGTAAACTCGAAATGACCCGGCGCTCGTTCCACGAGCTATGACCCAATTTCCTGTGCGATACAATTCTTCATGGAATCGTTAAATGCCGAGTACTTCTGTCCTTTTACGTACCTCGGTTATTTGAGTAGGCAGATTAAATTTTTTTTTTAACAATGGATTTTTTTTTTTCGGTTAATGAGGGACGCGGCAATTATTTGGTTCAAGGTTGGTACGAGGCGCAGACTGTGTGGGCTTTGGTTATCGTGATTTGTGTCGAGGCAGGTTCAATTATCGGTCATATTCTGGGGATTGTTAATGAGAAAATTTTAGGGGAGAATATTTTTGTGCGAATGTGAGAAATGAAGACATTTTTTAAAAATTGCTGATACATTTTCCTGGAGTTGGCGATGATTGATAGTGGCCATTAATTCATTTAACGAGTGGGGGAAGCCGGGAATCAAGTGATTTTATTGGTTGCTGGTGAAAAATGATGAGCATGCGGAGATAGTCTCGGTGAGATACCTCACGAGGTCAAAATCGTATCTGTCGCCGGTTGCAGTCGTTACTGGCGGCTCTCATGCACCCTCAATTGCCGATATTTTCCACTTGACTTCGCACCATATTTCATCCGTCGTTATACCGGTTCTGGTCGGGAGGGCCGAGAGCTGAGAAAATATCATACGGAGATCTTTTAATTTTCTTCGTTCTTTTTTAAAATAGGTAATTAGGGAAAAAATCTGTGGAAATAACAGACTTTGTTCAATCTTCAATAATTTAAAAACTGCAGAAACTGCACCTTCTGGAAAAATTACGTGAATTTTTCTCTCGTAAACGAGGGGAAATTGTGAAACTCCTCTAGACCCAGTAGAGTACGCCGACAGTTGCGCGCCTAACGTCACAAATTCGTGAAACGATTCAACGGGAATGAGTTTAGGTGGGGGGCGCGTGGTGGGGAGCACCGGCTGGCCTCCCCACTCCTCATACTCCCTCGGTAATCGAGAGTAAGTTGGCGCGCGGACTGTCACAAAACGAGTGAAACGCTGGGAAACGACGCGCCACCTCCTGAATGAATGTGCAACTACGGATGGAGGGGGGAATGTTCGATTGGCGTACGAGTTATTTACGTAAAATTTCTAGGATTCTACGCAATTTTTTTTGCATGTGAATTTTGGAAAATAGGAGAAGTAGGCAAAAAATTATTTTACTCACGGAAGAGTTGACGAAATGAAATGGAAAGCATCTCAGGTGCCTTGAGAATCCCCCTCTCCCCTCCTCACCAAGATCGATCAGTGCAAATGGGTTTAACGTATAAGGTATGGCATTCCCATTCTCGCGCGACTCAGCAAAATTGCTTGTAGAAGCGGGAGAGTCTCTCGCCTGCAACTTGGGAGAAAAAAAAAGCCATTGGCACACCTGAGTGCAAGTGAGATAGAGGCCTGGCAGTGGTGAGGAAGCGGCACGTATACACTTTGTGCCTTCGTGAACTGCTCCTGCCTCTCTCGTTTTTCTCTCACTGAGTGGATATAAACACATGGCTACCAATACACTTGCAATTGTGGATGTACGGAGTGTGTGCAGCATCCCCGGTGTTGTATGTACCTACTGGGGATCGACGTTCCGTGTCGGGAGCCGATGCACGCTTCCCTTAGTTCACTGTCTGCTTGAATTTTTCCCTGCTGAGACTGGTGGGCGCGGTTCGAAACCTCTTGCATCGGGACTGAGAGGTCGGTTACTGGACGATGAGAAAGATTTTCAAGTTGTCCTTGCGAAGGAAATTTTTAATCCGCGGTCTTAGGATTTTATTAGAAATTTATGGAGTGGTAAAGCCACACTGACAAAATTCTTCAAACAATTTTTTAAGAATTATTGAGGAATATTATTCGCGTTTATTTGACTTGATAGCTTAAATTTATTCTTGCGATTTTTTTAACAGTCAAAAAAATTTTTTTTTCATCTCGTCAAAATTATTTTTCCTTATTTAGTCAATTTCCCGTGAATATATTGACACTCAAAATATTCTCTTCGCATTCTCCCTAATTGACAATTTCCCCCGGCTTTTAGCATCTCTTGAATAATCCGGAGAAAAATTTTCTCAGTGAAATAACCACGAATATATGATATTTGTTCTAAATTTAAATGACTCACCATCAGAAGTATTTCCCCTTTTCTTTGCAGGCGTTGAAAGGCTACATTATCGGTTATAAGATAACACAGAGGTAGGTGGGAGTGATTTGAGGCGTGAAAAAATGTTGAAACGCCGGGGATTCATGGCCGCATGGATGAGAGAGATCCGGGCGGTGCAGTACACCCAGCATCGGAGAGCATCGGAGAGCGTGTGTTACAGGGTTGCATCAATCAGGGACTCTATCTCTCTCGCTCTACTGCGGGAGGTTGCGTGCTGAGGTCACCGATGGTATTCCAACTACTGCAGCGGGCTTTTCTACCGTGAGTACCTTTACGTATTGGCATGGGTGTGATTGACCTTGAGAGGGAGGGGAAAAAAAAACACAAAAGTAGAATCGAAACCAGGTGCAATTGAACGGAGATCATTGCAAACAATTACGGGAGGCTCGGGATGAGGGCTACCGCAGGCCCTCGAGGATCATCACGGAACCCGGAAGTCAAATCAATGAAGACAAAATGACGCGTTTAAAAGGGGGATAAAAAATTCATATGAAAGTTGAAATTTTTTGTCCAGTAATTTTTTCGGTTAAATTTATTTGCTCATCAACAGAGCAAGTTGGAGAAAACAATTGGCCGCACTCGGAGGGAAAATATTTGCCTTGGATTACAGTTCAAGTTCATAGAGGCTATTCAAGAAACAATAGAGTGGACTCGGAGCGAAACTATTCGTCTTAAATCTCATTTCAAGTCCGTCCTGGGGCTGGTATTTTTGCAGTGTTTCGATCAGAGAGGGCGTTACGGGCACTACTATTTGCCAAATTGCCACGAGATAATACAAGGGGTGAGATTTATACGCGCGTGTCTCACTGCCACTCTTCTTATTTCTGGCCTCCCTAAGTTACGTGTCGATGGAGGAGGGGAATGTCCAGCTCATCGAGGGCACCCCTGATCCCTTCAGTGTTTCAGTTGGCTCTCAGGCTGTCCTCATTCCCATTGCAATATGGGATTTTTTTGTATCCACGACACGTAGCCCGGGACATGCCATTTGAAGTGCGGTAATAGCTACTTTTCCATTCATTTCGGAGCGGCTAAAATCACGGAAATTGGGGCGATGAATTCCGTCATTTTTGCCAAGTTTTTTTTTCGTAAAATAATAAATTACTTAAGGTTTCGTAGATAAGTCAATCTGCTGGGATGAATTGTATTCCCCCAATTTCTATGGGAATTCTGGAGAAGAAAGCACTCGCGCTCGGTAAATTCTCCAGTCGGTCACCGAAAAAATAGGGGAAAAATATTTAAATAAATCAAATCGAGAATTCAATTTCCCAACTTTTCTCCCGTTGAACTCCGTTTCAAAATTTGTGCAGAGATCTGAGACTTCGCATTTTCTCCGCCTTCATACTCCGAAATAATCGTCGACGCGGGGAAAAATCGAAACGGAAGTCTTACTTTTAATTCCCCCCATAAATATCAAATCCATACAACTGAATATTGCACGATATCGTTGTATTAAGTACAATAAAATGAGGAGGAAAAAGAGAGAGAGAAAAAAAAATTAAATGCAGTGCCCCGAAGACGATACGTAGTTTTCCAGTCGAACGAGCGTTGGACTAATGTTCGCAGGGCCTCAGCCTCTAAATAATCCCTCAGACAGTAAAAGGATAATGACCAAAGCTGTACCATTGCTCGCTGTGTGGATCACGGAACTTGCGATATCGTGTATTGGTTATATACACTTGGTGTACGAAATGCCTTCGACAAAATTTATATTACTCCGATGGGAGGCTTCACAAGTTCCAATAGGGGGGGGGGGGGGGGGGGG
>JAPYZM010000164.1:69087-81291 GCA_030522845.1 Psyttalia concolor
AATAGGGGGGGGGGGGGGGGGGCCGGGGGAGGAATGAAAAACACTCGATATTTTACGAGTTAACGTCGAAACGTCGTATCGATACGATGATCGGGTACCCTAGTATTATCCAACGATGACCTCACGATTTCTTCGATGGTTAGCTGCGTGCGAAAATTTGCAAGAAAGAAAACAATTTGTTATGCGAGGGGGGGAAATTACGGTGATATTCAATTCTACGAATCACTCATTTTGCCTGGGGGATGATTTAAAATGTCATGTGGAGCTATTGAAGTGGTTTATTGGAGGCAATTTGAGGAGAGGCTCGTCACAAGAAAAAAAATTTCTCTAATGCCACAATTAAATTAACAATTAATGCAATTAATGAAATTAATTTACATCAAAGTGGAATTTCGTGCCTCTCTGTATACATTTTTTTTTTTTACGGAGAGAACGCTGTCAGCCTGGCAAATATCACTCAAAAATTTCGCAAAATTGCCGTAAGAAAATTTGCCCTCCCCCCAATTGTTACGTTCTCGTCATTTAATAGCTCACGGTGCAGCAGTCAACCCAAGTCCGAAAGTCTAACCTGACATTTCGAGTGACATGGCGGGTAGGGATGAGGGGTGAGGGGGGGGGGCGAGGGGTTAGCGTGACCGTCCCGCGCCCATACATTTATTATTCAAATAACCGATAGGTTACGTCGCACAGATGAGACTCGGAAGTCATGCTCGACGGCCATCACGCGTCTCATTAAATGTTCGAGGAGTTCCATAACCCAGAGTCTGTAAAATCGAAGAGTCAATTAAAAATTCATAGGAATTCATGGATATGAATATTTTTGTCAATGGACAATTGGAGAATTTGCAAATTTCTACAGATGAAAAATCGATGACGACTATTGGGGCAATGAAAAGAAATTAGGTAACGGTCTATTGAAAAAACGCTACGCGTCCAGACCATTTGCCGGTAACGATTTTAGAGTGGATTTACTTGACAAAACGACTGCCATAAACCGAGTGGTAAGAGCCAACCCTCATATTCCGCAACACAACCGTATAACCGTAGATTCGACCGTTCTGCATATTTGATACAGTTCGTATGCTCTCTCATGATCGTCCAAGAATTTTCCCCCGGTGTATCGTATCCACCAGTCGTAAGAGGCTCTCAGTGATTGAGGGTTAGGACACGGACATTCAGAAAAAGCGTCCCGTCTTAGGATTAAATTTTCATGTTTGCGGTATTCGAAAAATATTTCCGTCACTCGAGACTAGATATTCTGGAGATATATCGAAACCCCGACGGATTTGTAATGCGACCCTCAATCTGTCCCGCAAAAATTGTCTCCAATTAATTCTCAAGTATATTGCCCGACGTTGATCTAGACAATCGGCTAGAGCCACGGAGTTTCACTCGAAGCGATTCTCCGCTGAACTCCTCTCATGCCAACTGATTAGAGAAAACATAATTTTGCGGATAATTTTATTGACTGACGAAAAAAAATATTCTGATAATTGCGGCGAGCAGTAAAGACGTGCATTTCTCTTCTCCTAACTGAGAAAAGAGCAATTACGACATTCGGTAAGAGATCGGGGTGGAAAAGCACTCGGGTAAAATCTATTGCAGCCACTATATACAAGAGATGTTTGAGGGTGGCAGGAGTATGTTTGGGCGGGGTGTGGGCTCAAATGACACGGAATAAAAGTAATGCTCGACGATACGACGCCCCCTCTAAGATCACGTCGATTTCCCGTCCCTCTCCGCTATCCTTTCTCCCTTTTGTCCTTTTTTTTTTCCCCCATTGGATTTCACTCGTTGTGGTGTAACTATCACTGGGGGTTGGCATAGCTGCGAAAATCGATACACGGGGATAAGAAATGTTGCATCCTAGCTGCACCTGAAGCACCCTCAATCCTTCCTCTGCATTGACATTCCTCGTGACTCCAACGAATGCTCGATATATTTTTTTTTCTCGTTTTTTTTTCTGTTTTCACTCTTCAAACGTTCATTACTTTTCCCCCACCGATGGGAGAAAAATTTTCCTCTCCACATTTCTCTAACTATCGATTCGCAATTATCGAGGCCATTCGACGCTCGTGTCCTCGATGAAATTTCGCTTGGAGTGAATCTCGCGTGATCAACTTGCCTTTTGCCCCCCCCCCCTTTCTCTACTCCTCTCACCCCTATCTAGCCATCAACAGAAGCCAAACCCGCCAATCCGATTGATTGTATTCCTGCATAGTCACCGTGAAGTTGAAGGACGTCATTAATCGACTCTTTGCACTCAATATTTCAGATTGAACTCGTTGTTACAGTCATAACAAAAGTGGGATTTTATGGGAGTGTGGAAATTTTGTGTCGTGATAAGGGGCTATTTGTCTTGATCCTGTCCTCCAATTCAATTTCGTGATTAAAGGGAATATAGAGGGTGACTATTGATTCTTTTTCCGTTTGAATTATCAAAAATGTATATTCAACTGTTTGTTTATTAACGATTTTTTTAAAAATTCGTTAATGATTGCAGTTATTTCTATTGTTTAATTAATTCACATGCCATGATTTCCTCCCGATGACCGTCGACGAACGAAAGTGGTTTTAACGAGTCGGCTAGGTCCACGGAGTTGGCAGTAATACCCGCGGCTCGCTACATTTCTTCCTCAATTCGCCCTCGATAATTTCCAGTAAATATTTTTGCCTTAAAAGTCGTTCCAATTGATCGGCTAAAGTCACGGAGTTTGCTCCCCCTGACTCCGATTTTTTTTTCGATTCATCAACCGAATTTTCTCTTGAACTTTTTGTTTTCCTTTCCTCGTCAATTCGCTTCTTTCGTCTCGACTATTGTTCCAATTAATTGACTGCTACCACGGAGGTTCACTCCCAGTGGATATGCCTCACTGCGTTCGCTCTAGTCCTCCTTGCTCCAACTTGCGAGGTAATGAAAAAAAAAAAAATTATAATCCTGTGAATAATTCCATTTAACCATCTTCACACAATAATTTTCCCAATGGCACATTGAGAGCGATAAAGATCGAGTATAAGTTTGTTATATCTCAAGGCCCTGGCGTCACACGGTCCGGCTTCTGTCTGACTTCCGTGAGAAACTTCCGAGGCAGGACAAAGTGCGCGCGTACAAGTTCCCTACGTATTCTCCTGTGTATTTCTCCTTGCCTACCTCGTTTCCCGTCGTCGCAGGAGATGTCTAGAATACTACAGTACACGGTAATGTATGCAGATTGCACTACGACGTTGCCATTACGCCACTCCTCCCCCTCCCCGCCGCCCCTCTACGATTTTTTTTTTCCGGTTGTCAGTATACGTGTCTCTCTCAATGTATCGCACATGTGTCAGCATAAACGCCTCTCAATTTTCGTCATTTATTCATTTTTTTTTCCTTCCTCAGTCCGCAAGCGAAATTTTTCAGAAATTCATTCCCTCTCGCGAGAAATAGGAGAAAGAGAGCGAGCCACTCTTTTTATTTTTTCTACCTCATCGCAATTATTTCAATTATCTTTCTCCAATTTTCTAGACAAATTTCAGATGTATAAAATATCACCTGCAGCTCGGCTCGCAGCTGCTCACACATGTGCCCTCGACGATAATCAGGTCTTGGTTATGTAATAATTGCGGGAATAATTATTTATTCTATTATTGAGTTTCGTGAATTTTATTTGCAATTATTTGATTATATTTTATTGATTAAAAATGCAATTGAGACTTAAAATTTTCCGGATTTTGACGGGAGTGCTTCCATTTGGAGGCCAAAAAATCGCCAGATTTCTACCTAAAAATTATATTAAACGGGAGAATAATTTATCTTAAGATCATCGTAAGTCAATTATTTTCTACTGCACTCTCACGACAATATTGCACTGTAAACTCGCCCTGGAGCGTCATAACTACTCCTCAGAAGTCTATGCTTTATAGATATACTGCGGGTGGCCCGGCAGGCAAAGAGTAAGGACAGTTCAGAGAGACGGAGTCTGGCAGCCGCAGATTACTTAGGTAATTGGTAAATACGAGGGTTCACCTTGCTCAATGTTGCTGCTCGGTTTCTCTCTGTTCTCGAGTGAAAGAGGGAGGAGGAGTAAGGGGGGGGGGGGGATTTGTATGCCTTCTCGGTTCGTCTTCAGATGCCTTGTGGCTTGGCGCGCGTCTCCTATCCTACGGGCCTTTCCACCCCTCGTAGCAGTCCAGGATATTCGCTTTAAGGGGGGAAATGAGGCTTAAAATTGTTTAAAACGCTCGGAAGAAGGGTCGCGTCTGTTTCCACTCTCCTTTGGAATTTTTGGTATATCTTTTCATACATTGCGGGATTTTTTGTTCATTTTTCAGTTGAAGTAAATTTATTTTGACTAAATTCCAGATGAATAGAAAAATTGATGGCAAAAAAAGAAAAGCGGAAAATTTAAAATGCAATTGTCCACTTGTTTCTCTTTGAATTTGTGGGATTTTCTCTCGCGCCGAGAATCGAATCCCGGTCCTCTGCGTTCCGACTCCGGGACTCCAGCCAACCGCTGCGGTAACGTCGCCCGTTGGAGTGAATCGACCGTTTCCCGAACAATCCACTCCGTAAATCATTAATACTTGTACATCACACTTGTTTTACCAGAAGCAATTGCCTATATATCACACGGTTTGTCCGGGCTTAATAATAGGCCCCGGCAACGCTAATTGCAAAAAGAGAGGCAACCAGAGAGCCCATACGTACTTTCACCCCGCACTACGCGTGCTCCTCTCAATCGCATTTAGTCACTCTCGTACGATTAAAGTGCAACTCTCGTGCATATAGAAATCATGGGTAATACGAAAATACCGGGGAGGCGTGGGATTTAAACTAATGCATGTGAGGACTTCCAGTCATTCTGGGTACATTCGTGTATTTAATTTTTTTATTGCCAAACTCCATTCGGCGGGGGGAGGTGGCGGGGAAAAAATGGGGACACGTAATTATTGCGGAAACGTAGCTGGCAAATTCTTGACTAAACGATAGTAACTCGAGACGGGGGAGTTTGGTATTCGAGGGATGCGGAGGCGATTCGCTTTTGCTACTGGGAATCGTGGAAATTTGTGGCCATTGTCTTGGGGATTTATTTATTTTTTTTTCACTCTCTCGCGAGGTGGTTAAGTGCGTTTATTCGGGGGGGGGGGGGGAAATCGCTTGACTCGGGGATCGATATTTTTCACACGCTTTTTATTGTGGGGAGGTTAATTGATCATTTCCGCGATTTTTTTTTTATCGAATCTTGAGTTTTGGTTGAATAATAATTAATTGTTTAGTGATAATCCGTGTGAGGTAGTAATGGAATTTAATTTCTGAGCAATTCCCGATTTTTTCATTGGTAATATCGCAATTCGACTCACGTTCAAACTTATTTATAATTATTAAATTATTTTGTTTGGACTCAAATAGCCACAGGTTCTTGATTGCCGGTATATAATGCCCCCTCTCGAACCAGCCCTATTTAGTTATTCACCGTCACGCGCGTTGAGCTCCCCCATCGACAAACACACTTTTTTTTCCCCCACCGTCATCATGTACCTTTTTTCGTCTCTCTCGGGATGACAGCTCACCGGGGATTTTATTTACCGGCTTAATCGAGGAACTTGACAATGTAATCGAATCCCGAGCCGTCGGCGATTCCCGGAATCAATGGCTCCTCATCGCGGATTATTGCGAAGTAAAAGGGGACAATTTAATCGTCAAATTTAACTCTCCTTTGGTCAGCCTCCGTCGCTTTTATCAAATCGTCAGTGATTGGCGCTGGAAAAAAATCGAAAACAAATTTTGACAGTTAGCGTTGATTGTCAATTAAAACAATTTACTCTCCCCAATAAAAAAAATCGAATGATTTTTAGCAGACGATTTTTTTTTGCCGGGAGAGGTTGTCAAATTTTTTGTCATATTTTTGGGTTTTTTTTTTTTGGAAGGCAGGATTTGATAAGGCAAACAAAATCCGGAATCTGCCGCGAAATGCCACGGAACCGGCGGTAATTGTTTCGATGAGGATTTTTTCAATGTCATTTTTCACAATTTCCGGGGGGAATCTTGACGGCCCGTGGAATTCAACGGCCATAATTTCTAGAAAAGGGGTGAATCGAATCGGACCACACCGAGGCTGGGATGACAGTCGAGAGGGAATGAGGTAGATTCATATATGAAAAAAAAAAATGCGTCCTGGTGTCGCCCTGGCGATTTAAACGGATTTGTCACAGCGTGATGACCGTCCTCGAGATACTGGGAAGTCTCGGAGGCGTGTCGGGGCGCTCTTTTTTGTAGTGTTGAGCCGCCGGGAGACACGTCGGCCTTGAATAGATCGAATCAGAAATCCGGGGGACAGAATTTTCAAGCGCCAAAAATATAAATTGTAAAGTGGATTTGAAATAGACGTCACATTACGCAATAATTATTCATGACCTTAGCCAAAAATTCTCAGTCGTTCGGTTGCCTCGTCACTCGTGTTTATCAGATACCTCACGGCATTTGAATATTGAAAAAGATGTTTATTCTCACTAGAAACTGGGAATTATTTAATGACAATTTTAGTGACGAGGAAAATTGCAGTTTTTTTTAGATGAAAAATTTGTAATTTGGATTTTCAAAGTTTAATTTCTCGGAAATTCTCCGTTGCACCAGTCATGTCAATTTTTTTGACAGCCGATAGTACGTGGTTTATCCTTTATATCTCTTTCATGTAACAATACCCCGAAGATACAATAGCCAAGTGGAGAAATTTAAAGCCTCAAGAGTAGACACAGTGACCCAGTAAAGGGGATGCTGAAGCGTGACGTCATCGCCCTAGCGATGCCGGAGGCGTAGTTGTGCGAGGGGTACCAAAGATCAATATCCCAGTCCATGGGGTATAATTCATCTATTGAGACTAGTCTCGTAAACTACTCGACGTCAACTCCCCCCCGTTTTCCAAAATTCAATTTATATTGACAACAAAACCACAAAAAAAAGAAATTCTCATCGAAGAAAATAATTTCAAGCTCTTCTCTTAACTAGTTATCGATCAATTGACATGGGGGGGGGGGGGGGGGGGGGGGATGCCGGGGCGCCGATGCCCCGGGGGGGGGCCGGCGTTTTTTCGTAAAAAAAAAATCTGCAATTGGAAATGTAAATTCTTTTATGAAAATGATTATTCAGTATTTCGGATTACTCTTGTCGCCGGGATCTCTGCCCTCCCGAAAACTAATCAGGCTGAATGGCCAGTGTCATCACTCCCTCCTCCCCACGGCAGAGAAATCACTCGCAGCAAAAAAAAACTGGCAGACGTCCGGTTGGAGTCGATTAAAACTTTTCGCACAAAAGAAGTCGCTCGGATGATCGGTTCCCCTCGACAAACAATCCCAGTGACAGACTTTTCTCACTCCGCCGAGACTTTTGGCGCGAAACGAGGGGGCTCTTGCCAAATAGCCGGGCCACGGGAATATGTATTACGTTTCGCCGGAGACTGGTAATCATCTTTTGTTACTTCTCATTTTTTGCTCCTACGGTTCGGTCTTGAGTCCAAGGTGAACGAACGATGACCGTATCGATTCCTACACGAGACGGAGGACCGAAACCACAGCGTCGATAATCGGTTCGACCTTCTTCCCCGCCGAGTAATTGATTGTTCGTCACTTTGAGTATATTGAGCTGCACTTTCGATAATAATTTTTGTTTCCAATGGATATTTCGAAATTATTTTCGGAGTGGGATGAAATGAGACGAATTTAATCCCCCATAAGTCACGATCGGTGGAGTAAATTTTCAGAATTTTTCGGTGCTCCAAAGATACCTCTGCAGGCTTCAAAATGAGCCGTCATTCATCCCAATATGACTATTCAATCCCGAGCCACGAACAATTAAAGTAAAAATAAAAAAATGAAATTTTCTGGCGAAAGTCGATTTTTCCTACCGTCAATTATCACCGAATATCTCGGAATCTAAGGCCGCTAGCAAAATTATTATCCCCACCTTTTCTACAATACAAATTGAGAGCTCCAAAAAAGGTCCTACAAAAAATTCCGCTATATCCTCTAGATTCCGAGATAATCTCTGAAAACTCGATTAAGAGATTGTCGGAGATTGATTGCGGACGAAAAAGTGCGATTTCGACCGGGAAAGGAAGCAAAACTTGACAATTAAAAATTATACCTCTCACTCACCTCATAACAATGAAAAGACACCGCTCGACAATATTTTAGAGCCACCTAAAAATCCATAAATTAGCATATAAAGGGATTAAGAATGTCAAAGTAAATGGGCATGACGCGACTCGTAACGTCCGGTTATACGTGCGAGCACAAAAGTCGTGCTATCGCCCTCCTACATCTATCATTTTATACACAACCAGGAGTATTAATAATCACGGTCGTACACACATAATGCGCAGAGTCGCCTCCTGCCTTTTTTTTCCGTACCTCCTCCCTACGGTCTCTCCATCCTCCTCCCCCCCTTCTAAATAAGACAACTCCGTCGAGGTATGCTATTCTTATTTAAAAATAATTGCGACCAACGCCGCTTGGCATCGTTTCCTGTGCTTGATTACGGCTAATTGTTCGGGATTTAAAAGTATAATGGGTGTGCTCTGTGAGCGTCTTAAACGTCCGAGCACACCAGCTATTTCAACGACTACGTAACGATCATTTGACTCGGGGAGTTTTCTTTCTCCAAGAAGTGAAATAACTGCCTCGAGTCTACTCTGTAGGAAGAGTTTTCCTTGCATTGTAATATTCGCATGTCCATCCGACGAGGTGAGTTGTTACGCGCATGGAGAGTCACTCGACTGGACAGTTGGCGGGGCGAGAGGGGGAGAGAAGAAAAAAAATAAATGGGAGAGTGGTTATATGGAAATAGTGCAACTGCCACTTTCTCTAGATAAAAAGATGGTGAGGAGTTTAATGAAGGGGGGAGAATTAATGAGGGGGTTTTGGTTTCTCTTTTGAGCTGCACTCGCCAGAGAACCGTTCCATTTTTGTCATTTTTCTTTCCGCCGATTTTCGAGGAAAAAAAACCCGAGAGCAAGCTTTTTATTCAATGCGAATTGCGAATTTTTTAGGAGGGAATTGGAAAGGGCAACGACAAAAATTGCGGTATTAAATTTATTAGTTATTTAAGTGGCAGTGTAAGTAGCAATAGCAATGGTTACATCTGAATATACTCCGGTACGTGTCTACTCACGACGACGGACCCCTGGAGAATGAAAAGGAAAACAACAGTTCAAATGTAAACACAGAGGAAAATTGGCTTTGTTTACTTTTACTAGTTACCACTGGTCGCCTGTGAGTGCCGGTCCCTTCAAGTTTTTCACAGTTTTCAATGTGAACGAATTTTAATCGTTTCAGTTCGGGTTTTATTCTCGGTGCGTGAGGGTTGTCGGTGAATCGGTGTAATTCGGACAATGCGTATTAATTTAAAATTGAGGAGATATCGGGGGTAAGGGAATCAAGAGAAAAGGTATCTTAGGTTACTTTGGGTGTGAGTGTTTGTGGCTCAGTGTCGTCAGGATCGAGCGACCGACGAGTGTTAATCGGAGGATTTGTGACTTGTGCGACGACCGGGACATGTGAAATTCAGTTTTTTAATTTTTTTTTTTGTGTGTGTGATTGGTTACCGGAGGGATTGCAGTGAGAACCCAGCGTCAACCCGCCACTGGAGTGATCCCTTCATGAGTCTCTGACGGTCTGCCCCATGCGGGGAGATTTCACTTGAAGTGCTGAGTAAGTAGTTACGTTTTGATATTTTACGTTGAGGCCCGGCGAGATTTTTTTTGCTTTTAGTTTTTCATCTACAAACACGTCAATTTGGAAACTTATTTTTTTGCGATAAATATATCCTCAAGAACCATAAATATAAAATTGGAAAAAAATATCTAAAGAACGTTAGGAAGATTTTCAACGATGTGAAAAAAATGTAAACAACTGGGGGGAGCAATTGAGAACAATTTTTTTTTATCGCGCGGCTTAAAAAATGTGAAAAATGTTGAGAAATTTTTTCAAAGAGATTTTTAAAAAATGAATTGGCTATCTTTGGAGGACTGCAAGATTTCGCATTTCAGCCTCGCTCCCCAGATAAACGACACTAAACAATCCCCAGGAACTTTAAATAAAAAAAAAAAATCCGTTGCAAAAATTCCGCTGAAAAAAAATTCTCCACCCCCTCGGCAGATGCAAAACGTCCCCCCGCGCGAGATCTCCCCCGAAAGCAAATGAACTCGTTACTCCGATGCGAATCACTTTCGCAATTTGTTTAGAAACATTTTCGCCCGGCTGTTTGAGCCGCTATCAACGAAATGACCATTTGAATCGTTTCTGGATGTTTCCCCGAATATACAGGAAAGAGTAACAGTGAATTCGGTCTGAAAGTGGGATGAAGGGGTGGGTGAGGGGGGCGGATAGAAGGGGGCCACCGCCAATCTGTCGCTGTCTGCATTAGCCTCGCACAGTGGGGCTTTTGAAAAGCCCCGGTGGTGCGCTTTTGGACACACAGGGGCTACAGAAAATTTTGCCTCTGATGAAAACCCCTCTCTCTCTCTCCCTCTTCCGCGCGCGCATAAAACCCACCGGTATACTTTTAAAGTAAATTAGCTTTTTAGTTTTCTGTGTAACCTCTCCAATCCCCCTCCTCGCGGGGGCAAAACCTCGGGGATTTGTACAGACATGTAACATGAATGCTCAGAGTGTAGGTCGCCCTGTGTGCAACGAAATAGAGGGATGAGGAGAGAAAACACAGCCGAGTTATTCGAAAAGCCCCGAGTGTCTGGCAAGAGGCGCACGGCTCACCAACGAAAAACACAAAACACCGCTGAAAACACGAGTGGCCGGGGGTGGGAGGGGGACTCTTGCGATTTGGTCGAGGGTGGGCTTTTTATCGAGTCCGATTCTTTGGCCACTGGTTGACCCCTCGCCAGTGGCCACTCTTTATTTATGTCTCGATGAAAGGAATCAAATTTTCGGGAGTGAAGGGGGGAAAAAAATCATATTATTAGATATCTTTGAGGGCGGGACTTTCCGCGGGGCTACGAATATTATTAAAAAATTTTTTTCATTTTCTTTTAATTTACAAAACTTCGAATTTCCCTGGCCGGTGGCGCTCAAACTTGTTACGTTAAAAATAATTTCTAAAACTCCCCTAAATTTTCAACAATTCAAATGAAAAAATCGCCGGCTACTTCGGTAACTAATTAATGAAGTCGTAATTTTTTTTATAACGAAGTGGCTTAGAATTTTAATGAAAAAAAAAAAAACCACTTCAGAGAACTCTTTAAATGTAATTGGAAAAGGGGGAAAAGCTCGGACTTCGATCCCCACGCGTTGCACCAGCAGCCGCGGGACCGATGAAGCAGATCAACGCGTACCTCTCCCTCGCCCCCCCCCCCCCCCCCCCCCCCCCCCCCCCACGAGCGACGACTTTAACCGACTGTAGCGGTAGAATACCCCCGACGTTTTCCCTTCGTTTCGCATGATATTACCCGTGAATTTGTGATCGATACGAAGACGGAGCGTTAAACCTCACTTCCAACTACACATTTCAAAGTTGAAGCGATGCTTAAGGAGTTGTTGGTTATTGTAAGAAAGTAGATACGAAAGAAGAAGTGAAATGTACACGGGCTGAGGGCGCGCACGTGAGGGGTTCACGCCGAGCGATAAATAATCCAGGGGGGAGGGAAGGAAATATTGAGAGGGGGTACCGGACGAGTGAGGGAGAGAGAGAGAGGAAAAAAAATGACGTTCGAGGCAAATATATCCGGCGACTCCCTGCAATGCGACCTCGGGTCAAGCTTCTAGCGTACATTCCGGGGGGTCTCACTAACGAGCCGGCCAATTAATATTTTTCGGAGTTGGCCAGCATCTTTTTAGCCCTGAATATGTCAATTCTGATTATTTGAAGGTTGTGGATTATTATTTTTGAGTGGAATATCGCGGTTACATGAGATTCTTGAGATGTTAAAGCAATTGGGGGAGAGGGAGGGGGGGAGAGAGCTTGACTCCCCTAATTTTTTTAAGTTGCCGATAGGAAGTTATTGGTTTCACCCCAAAAATGAAAATCGCTAATTTTGGGGAATGTCGACGTTTCTTGACCAGGAGAAACCCCCCCGATGTTTTTTATTAAGCTGTACGTGTGTGTGTGTGTGTGCGATTGGAAAAATTTTGGTGGCGATCGATAGATCTCATCAAGGACAAGATCGGATTAGTTTGGGAGCGAAATCCCCCCACCCAATTTTGAGTTTTTTAAAAGAT
>JAPYZM010000165.1:0-44802 GCA_030522845.1 Psyttalia concolor
AAAAAAAAAACCGAAATCAAGTGTCAAGGTTGGCCATTTTACGTGAAACGCACACACACTCCGACACGCGTGCCTCCTTTTAACCCACGTTCCATCCGTTTTGCTGTATCTCCCCTACTCTCTCTCTCCTCTCCCTCCCCCCGTGTCCAGTAGAGTCGCTTTATTGTTCACCGTTTGGTGTATCGCAAGCGTTTCTGTCAGCCAGTGAAAAAAAAAAGAAAAATTGCCAAAGATGGCATAAAATTTGAATAATTGAGGGGCCCCCCCCCGATTGGCGGGAATATTCTCCGATGGTGAGTGACTAGTAATCTAGTATCAATGGATAATTATTATTTTACCAGGTGTTTAGTTTATGATGACACCGGTAAATGCTGACGCGCCATTTCACAAAAACAATGGATTTTTCAATTTTTTTGGAGCCATTTAAACTGATGCGACACTCGCGATCTTCCCGGAACTTGCGATTTTTTCAATGAACAATATGCACAGACGTACCCGATGTTTTTTTTAAAATTTTTTTTTTATTACTCGGCTTATTGTTGCCGCGAAGGCGGCCGAACAGTACGTGACGAATTCTCAGCGGAATTTGCGGAGGGATTCATTCGGTCACCATGAGTGAGGGAGTCATCCCCCACCTACTTGTGCGATTCTCAGCAGTTGGGAGGTAATGCGCAGGCGTGACCGTGGGTTAGCAGGGACGGGTTTAGTAGGGGGGAATCGAGGAAATTCGTGGACTCGTCCGTTTCTACTTGCGCTTCTCGGAAAATTGGAATTTGGCGGGGTTTTTTTTTTGCCGCCCTCATTTCGACGATTATTCGGTAGTTCGACTCCGTTTTTTAACTACATATGTTTATTTATTAATGTATTTTAATAATAATGTAGTTTTTTCATTTTTATTTTGATCGCGGACAATTGGGACAGGTGTAGAGAAAATGATTTTTTTTTTCACGAGGTCCATAAAGTGACGGTTTATAGGCACTGTCAGAAAATTTACTTTTTGCGGTGTTAAGCTCGATTGGAATATTTTATATCGCCTGAAGATTAAAAAAGATATTTTGTTTTTGTCCATGGGATGTAATTCTGCCCTCCGCGGAATGATATCGCGTATTATCTATTGCAATATTTGTTGCAATTCGGAGAAATATAAAAAGTACTTTATATCCGGCGACGATGAACAATCACACGAGTCAGATAATCATTTTACGCCCGTGTGGTATAAAGCTTTTATGATACTGGCGCAAAAAGTGTTTTTTTCACTCGTATAAAATGGTTTATTTCTCACCTAGGGAGGAAAAGTAGACGAGTCTCCTCACGGGGGTTGTAGGCACGTGGGGGATGCTTGTCTCATTCTCCTCCCGAGGGTTGAATACGATTTTCCTCCCCAAATGACGAATGCGCACTTTTGGTCCATGTAGACGGAAAAAGTGTTTTTTTTGTCCTCGTATAAAAAAGAGTTTTTTTCACTTGTACAAAAAAGACTTCTTTTTACTCGTAGAAAAGAGTGTCAAAAGCCAACAATTAACGACTGAAATTATTAATTTACCAAAAAATAACCTAGACCAAGAAGCAAAAAAAAATCAATAGAATTTCCGGGGAAATTTCCCAGGATTTCCTCGGAAATGCGGAACATCCGTCTCCAAAAAATATTTTTACGCTCGCCGAAAATATAACGCCATTTTCCAACATTCTTCATCCTCCCCACATGTTTGTTTATGATACCACACTAAACATCCGTTCCTGGATGATATCATTGTGCATCCGCCAATGAAAGCTCCCCGCGAATTAACCACGCAAACATCTGGTGCTGCATAGCACGGTGGGGTCATCGATTTCCCCCCTGTCGTAGAAAAACCTCAAATTTCACTCGCAAAAAAATCGCCGGAGCTCCCGAGAATTTCTCAAAATTCTTTTCCACCCCTGGAGCTCCATCTCACCCAGTTCTCCTAGATTACCTGGCGTGACCTTGAGAATCCATCCACGGAAAATGTTGGCGGCAATGTCATA
This sequence comes from Psyttalia concolor, assembly GCA_030522845.1. NCBI lineage: Eukaryota > Metazoa > Arthropoda > Insecta > Hymenoptera > Braconidae > Psyttalia > Psyttalia concolor. The sequence continues at coordinate 2,005 of JAPYZM010000165.1, forward strand.
TATCGATTATTGTCGCCGGCCAATGGCCGCTTTGTGCGTCGTAAACAAAGTCCAGCCATTGGTCGGCCATTTTTCCCGCCACACGAGATTCAACCGATTCAATTGCGCCTGCGTTGGTCCCTGCCCCCCCCCCTCCCCTCTCCCCCGGGAGCACGTTTTCCGGACGGAAAAGCCTGGATTCCTTGAATCAGGTACTCAAGGTCGAGGGTAATGAACTCTTCAGGGGTGGCGGCGGGTGGAGGCGAGAGCTCGCCATTCTCACTGGAGATAAATTGCCATTTAATTAGGTTTTAATTGACTGGTCCATGTGACACTTCCTCACTTACTTGACAATTCACGCATGTCTAGTTCAAGGTCACCAAGGTTGTTCCACCCCTCAGCCAGTCCACCCAGCCACCCACCACCCCCGCGTTTCAAGTTCACGTACGCCAAATCGAGAATCAATATTTTGGTAATTTTTTCTTGTTTATTGAGCTAATTGACAGTCATTGAACTGTCTCTTGGAAAAATCGAGAAGTTTTTCGCCAAAGTTTCATTGGAGTTTAATTAAAAAATTGTTTTCGTGGGTTTTACAATCGAATAAAAAAGGGTTGAAAAATTCCTGCCGGTAAATTTTGATAGTCTACAGATAATTAATTAAAAATTGAAGAATATATTTACCTGAATTTTCCTCATTGGCATCAGTTTCCGTGGAGTCATGGAAGTTTCCAGTTTCTGTTGTAAATTTTCCGAAAATTGTTAGAAGTTTCAACAATTGTTAGCTCCAATGTTGAAGTTCCGAATGATTGGAAAGTCGACTTCCGGGGGAAGTAATAAAATCTCGCGAGGCATTGGTTCTAAATCAATGAAAAGCATCCAAAATATATTTCCCGATGCAAAGACTTTGCGAGCGTGTCCAACTTCCCCCTGACGACTATCAAATAGGAAAGAGCCCTCTAGCCCCAAGAAATCCACACAAAAATCTTTCAAATCTCATTTATTAATCCATACGATCAAAACCCAAAATCGAATAGTAACGAAAGCTCCAAAGCCCACTGTCCTCTTCAAAAAAAAGCCAAAAGAGCGAGAGAGAGTTCTTCAATCGAGTGCCATGGGATCGTCTCCATCATCTTTCTTCTCGGTGGTGGTGGTGTCGTCGCCCTTGGCCTCCGGCTTCTTCTCCTCGGTCTCGCTGGCGGTCTGTCCAGCGGCACCTGCCTTGCCCTCGCCCTCGAGAGCACTGACAAACTCCTCAAGATTGCCAGTGGCAGCTGCATTGACAGCATCAGCACCAAGTCCAAATTGTCGTACAACTGGGCTCGCTTGGCCCGACTGCAAAGCAGACCAGAACATTGATAGCGCCTGGGAGAACTGTGGGGACGATAGCGTGGTACACAGACTGTCACCGGGTGGCAAGTGCTTGCTCATTGTCCGTTCCAGGCTTTCCGTTGCCGTAATCGCCGCTGGGATGGTATTAGTCAGCTCAGTCGCTACGCCCCTCTGTCGGACAATAAGCTTTGCTGTAGCCGACCGTGAACAACATACAATACGTCCACCACGTTTACTTCCCCAGCTTGTAACGAGTATGAGGATATCAGTCAGCCAAGTAAAATTGATCCCCATCAGTTTCATTATAAACGCCGGTATCATAATCCGCTCAACAACTCTAGCCAAATTAAATACCCCCGACACGCGCTATCGATCCCCACGATTTTCCGAGTATTTCAGACGCTCCGCCATCAAAGTTTACGGTTTAAGACTTCTCCGTACTCCCCGGGTAATGATTAACTATTACTTAATCAACTGTTTCGGAATTATTTCAGTAATTACTCTGGCTAAACTGAACTCGTCGGGTTTCACGCGTCACGTCTTCTTCGGCGATTCGCGAAATACTTCAGAAGCTTTTCGCGAATTTTTAGCGGTTAAGGCGATCCCCAGATTGTCGGTTAACAAACTCCAGCGGGGCATTAATTAAATTAATTATTTATCAATTAAATTCAGGGAGATTTGTCTTATGATTGAGTCGGTATCCGAATGGCTTCGTTGAATAGTCGAATAAAAGCGAGATTGTTTACTTCACTTGACATTTTGTTTAATTGAGTCAATTTGTCATTCGTATTTTGTCGCAATTCGAGAGCAGCTTATTCATAATTTAACAACTTCCATATGGTGCGCGTAAACAAAGGCTATTGTCGACTTTATTTTTATTATAAAATTGATTCAGTCTGATTTATAAATTTTCTAGGGATTATTCGCCACTGATTATTCACTCGTCCTTGTTCGTTGGATTAATCTTCATCTTGAACGCAAAAAAATTTAGGAACTTCCGCAAACGGTCTCTCTATTTTCTCTTATCAATTTTCATTTTATTTATTCGATGTCAATTAATTGCAAGTTTTAAACACTCGAGGCTCGAACTACTCACAACGCGACGCATTCAGAATACAATGTCTCGGGGAATTTATTCTTTATCGAGTGGAACTCCTCGATATGTCCTCAACAACGATCGATATTAGTATCGGAGGAATGGAATCGCGGCTCGAATGCAGGAATTTTTTATATTTCCCCCCAGCTGATACTGCACTGATATCGAAGATAATTTCCTGGTAGCCATCTATCATCGACCCGACAGTATTTTTTTCTTTATTCGCAATGTTTTTCCGTAATTTTGTTGCTTTAGCCGAGAGCAGACGCGATCTGTCATCTGGGTTGCGTCTCGTCAAGTCGGGGGAGAGCTTCGCACGCGGGGTAATGGTAGGGAAATTGTACAATGAGAGAAAAAAAAATACTTTTTGACAGGCAGATCTTGCCAAAACTCTCTGGCTAATTGAGAGGAAAATGTTAGACAACTGAAATGAGAGCAGAAACTCTTCAACAATCACGAATTCCTCGTTATCGAGACCACCAGTTCAATCTGCTCCAGAAGAGCTTCCAAAAAATCTCAAATCCAGAAAATCTATCAATTCCTTGACCCAAAAATCGCTCCAAAACCAGAGGAAAACCCCGGAAGCATAAATTTAATACCTGAACAACTGGCTCTGCTCCTGGAGGTGTAGAAATATTCCAGAGATGTCTCTGGAGATCGAAGAGATGTGGATCACTCATGAGAGTTGGGGTTCTCTCGAGGAGAGTCATAGAACTAGGTGGTTTTGACCCGGAATTATTTTTGGGTGTCCCCCCGGGTAAGGCCCTGAGGGTCTCTGTGGCACTGGCAGGCGCTGGGGTCTGAGCTGCTGGTGGTCTCGTGGCACTGGTTGTCACAGGTGTAGAGGCAGTGGTCGTGCTGGTTCTCGTGTTGCTGGGGCGCTCTCTCATCGTTCCAAGGAGATTGCTCAGCCCAATCTGGCCAACTCCACCGAACAACTGCATCAGCTGCTGCTGGGACATGTTATTCAGGAGATTCTGGAGATCCCCATCTGGATTGGCCCCACCACTTCTCTGGGAGCCGGGGGTCGGGGGATTATTGAGGACCTCGTTGATCTTCCTGCAGTGCTCCTCATCTTTATCAGTCTTGAGATCCTTCAGCATAAATCAATCAACAATTATACTAAGCATAATAATTAAAAAATATTGTAACAACTGGACAATAGAACAGACCTGCAGCCAGAAGAAGAACTTCTTGTTGGACAGTTTGAATTTCAGCAGATACACCCGTCCAGTCTTGCACTGAGACACATGTTTCACCTCGCAGTCATCCGGAAAGATGATCAGGTCCTGCAAGAATAAATCCTCATTAAAAATCCAATTGAATTGATCTCGTGTCCTGAAAGAGAGTTAAACAAGTTCTCAAAGGAGTCTTGTCTGATGATCTTTTCCTTTGAACTGGCAAGTCTCCGGATTTGTCGAAGAGGATCTGACCACTTCTTTCAATCACCAAAAGAGTTTATTTTACCGGAAACTGTTGACGATTTTTTTTCAGAAAAAAATCGAATAGCAATGCCGGCGATTCTTTGTCTTTCTCAAAGAATCCCGGATTAGCTGGGGCTTCCAGATTGTTTAAATAGAACTAAATGCCAGGATCATCAGCAAATATCGACTTGTTTGAGAAAATATTTGCTTTCCCAGTCTAGCCATTGCGTTACGTCTTCAACAGCTCCGGAAGTCCGATCCTTCCAGCAGAAGTGCATGAGAGAATCGTCAGACTGGTAGACGTAGATGAGCCCCTTCCTCGTGTCCGGGTACACCATTTTTCCCTTGACAGTCATCTTGCCGGCTTTCAATTCGACTAGATTCTTGCTGCTACCTCGAACCGCATTATTACTGAACAACGCACCACCCGACATGATTACTATTTACTGATTAGTTCCTCGATTATTGGATTACTCGGTGCGACCTGGAGGGGTGAGAAATCGTCCCCCTTGGCTGTTTCAATTTTCTCGAGGGCTCCGTCTCGATTTACTCGCGAATTTCAGCAATTTCGGGGATTTTATTTGCCACACGCACTCGAGTTTACGCTCCGAAAAATCCTCCACTGCCAATGACAATGCAATTCAAGATGGCGGACGGGAATGTCGGCACTTTTGGGGAATTTTCTGGGCGCGACATCTGGCGGTTTGGGATACCGACTGTCGGAAGAACAGACATTTTGATTATTGACGGAAGCGCGAGGAGATTTCAGTTTTGTCGTGACTTTTTTTTATTTATTATTCGCGGAAAGGATGTCACGATAATTGAGTAATTTATTTAATTGAATACCCAACATTTTTTAAATAAAATTTGACTCATTTCTGTACGATTTCACTGCAAAAGTTATCGGGGGCTCGTCAAGATGGCGCTGATGACTCTGTTATAAATTTGAAATATTAAAATTTCCGGCGAAACCTTGAAATCAATTAATTAAATTACAATCTCAAATCCCAAAGAAATTATTAAATTTTGTAAAACGAGTGATAACAAAATCATTTGATTTATTTCTCGAATTTTGCCAAAAATTTTACCCCCCCCTCTCTTTCTCCATCAAGAGATTTAAAAAAAATATCTATTTTTCTAAAACAATAAATAAATAAAATATACAATATTTATTTCTCTCCCCAGTCTTTTATATTAACTCATAAATATTTAACGATATCGGCATACCAAATAACTCTCTCAGCCTTAAAAAAAGCCCCCCAAAAGGTTTTAAATTTTTTTTTAATCAAGAAACGCCGCAATTAAAAATAATTCATTTAATCCCGTGTCGGGGGGGATGGGGGGAGGAGGGCGAGGGGGGTGGGGGAGTAGTGGCGGGGGTGATATACTTGGCTGGTGACATTAAAAAAGTGCAGTCTCTGCAGGGCGAAACTGGGCGAATAATATTTCATCTTCAAAGCCGTTGGTACGTGGACGAGCGGGTGGGGGTTGGTTTGCTACTTTCTCACAAGCTCCGGCATCCACTAAAAGGGCTCCATCATAAACGCCGGGGTTATAGCTCCAATATGCAGTAAAACCCACCGTGGATGGGTTATATACGATCCTCGATGTGCCAGAACACGAGACTCTCCTAACCTACCGCATCCCTCATCCCCCTCCGTACATCCCCCTCGGCATACCCTTTTATATTCTCCGCCGGCAATTCCCAGTGTTCTCTCCCACTTCTGCAATTTCCGTGTATTTCCCCTGAACATACCAAATTGAAAATTGTTGGAGTTGAAAATGAATTTAAAATGGTTTTATTCATTCCAGTGACTCTGGTGATGAGCAAATTTCAAATGAAAATGTCCGGGAATTTGGGTGAATATTCTGTAGCCCTGCCGTCGGTTTTTACTTTACCCTTTTGTTGCTTATCCGGCACTAGAATTTCCTGGGAGATCCCAGAATGAGCTCCCTTTCGCTCTGCAACGGGCGCACCGCCTCTCGTAAATTTCTAATTCCCGGAAAATTATGTAATCGATTTTCTGGGGCTTGTGAGTACCTAAATCCATAGGAAATTTCCTCAGGAATTCAATGCCAGCGGATGTTGAGAGTTTTCGAGAAATCTGTAAAAAAGCCGAAGTCCCCGCGGAATTAATTAATTTAATTGTCGCTCAGCGGGTTCTGAGCCCGAAAAAACTCTTTTCAATCCCTCCGCGAGGCTCCACCCGCTGATCCCGTAATTTTAGATCTTTAATAAACTCCCGAGACCTCTAAGACGACGAAAACAAATGTTATGAGGGATGCCTGATCATCATTTACCTTGCAACAATGAAAAGTCATAGTTCAAGCTCATCACCGAACCCATTAAGGCCCCAACAAAAAAAAACAAGACCCATCAACCTTCTCCACTCCATCAATTCCGCGAGTCTCGCATCCGATTGTTTACATCATGAATACTCACAGCGACTGCAACAAACCCCCCCCCCCCGGAATCAATTACAATACTCAGAACTCTCTCACCGAACAATAAAAATTCTCAGTGTGGGCGTATGGAACAATGGATCATATTCAGTAATTATTCCGTTTAGCCAGTAAATCCAATAGCCCTTGGATGAATCGTGTGGGTCGAAACCCAAGCGTTCGATGATGCCTAGCGGACTCATTATTCCTCTATTATCATAAAACATTCACCGGGAAATCGTGTATTTTAATTCATCCACTGGAAACTGGAAGCCGTTTGCTATCTAATCGTCAGAAAACGCTCGGTTTGTGTGTTTGTAAACAGAACGCCGAGAGAGAGAGAGAGGGAGAGCGAGTGTTTATCGTCCCCATTCATGGGAGGACGCTATCGCTTCCTCCGAGTCCGGAGTGGGACTCATGGGGGGAGCCAAGGTTTCTTTGTACTCCAGTATTTTTTCTCAGATGCATTAGCTTATTGAAATTGTATTACGGAAAACGTCCGGAGGCTTCCGCGACTGTTTGTGGGAAAAGTCGGCGTCAGTTGTGAATCCTAATCTCCCATTCTCTGGTGGTATTCATGACGCCATTGTCCTTTGTCTGCGCGAGTCATTGGGAAGTGTTATTGGGGTGAATTATTTCAATGGAACTGGGGGGACGTGGGGCGTAGGGGAATATGAATGATTAAATTCAGAGATCGGAAGTCTGATTGATTAAGTGTCTAGGGAGAAAAAGTATTTTTCTGCCTACATGGACCGAAAGTGAGCGTTTCGAACCGAGCGCCGCGAGGACAAAAAATCGTATTCAACCCTCGGGAGGAAAAGCATTCCACACGTGCTCACAACTGTCGTAATTTTGCACTTGAGGACGACTTTTTCTACTTTTCCTCCCTAGGCGAGAAATATAGTATTTTTGACCTAGGGAGAAAAAGTCGACAAGTCGTCCTCACGGGGGGAAGGCTTGTCTGATTCCCCTCCCGAGGGTTGAATACGATTTTTCTGACGGAACGGACGAAAATGAGCGTTTCTAACCGAGCGACGCGAGAGTAGAATGCCCACTTTCGGTCCATGGCCGCAAAAAAAGGTGTTTCTTACAGGGACCGAAAGGGGGCGTTTCTAACCGAGCGAAGCGAGTTGATAAATAATTTTGTTTATCGGGGAATTTAATTGCGGGAATTTTAGTCGTTAGAAAATCAGGTAAAATCCCTCACCTGTCCGTTATCTTATCTTTTATGTCTCCTGTGGGTTTATTCTCGTCATTACCTCACCCTCCACGAGGACTCGGTGGACAGCTGAAGTGAAATGCATCGAGCATCGCCGCCAATTATTTTTTCTCTCTCGTCGCTCGTTAATCTTTTAAATTATTCATTATTTAACCATATATTTTGGCTGGGTTTATTGATTCCAGCGGATTCCGAGTCATCGGTATTTGTTGATTAACAATATTATTCTATATAAAGACAAAAGCACTTGCTCACTCGTTTTTCTGGTGCCTTCGGCTTTTTACAAGCCCTCGGTATTCATAAAAACAATTCGACCTCAGGTGTGACCTTCAGCCGACGTTTCTTATCGCACGTGATGGAAAAAAAAGTGTCGATTGAAGTTGATAAACAGACGATACAATTATATTCAATGTTTCGACATGTGGTAATTATTATTAATCGTGTCGAGTGGATTAATTGGACGAGAGTTATCGGAATTCCTCGGATTTTTTGTTGATGTCTGTGAAAAAAAAATTGCGTGAGGTAATTGATGATTAGGAAGTGCAACTTAATCACTGTTCATTGACACGTCAATTTTTTCCCATTCATTTAATTACTTAAAAATGAAAATTACTATAAGAATTGAATTTTTTATTGTAATTTTGAAAATTCGATTGACAGATTTTTTTTGGTGTTTCTATTTTCCGTCAATTAACGAGAAGATTCGATTGAACATTCCATTAGTTTATATTTCATGGCCGTTAATTAAAAAATAAATCATTACCCAAATCGTCCCGCAAATGATGAAAAGCTTGAGCCCAAAAAAATCAGTGGATTATTACTGACGTCGCGGAATATTCACCTCGCGATGGATTCACTGGTGCACATCTCTCGTCTGATACTTCAAAAAGTGAAAAGAGGACTCATAATAGAGAGAAATAACAAAGGAATAGACGAAAACGAGAAAAAAATATCCGCCGGTGTCGTTGTGAGCAGTGTCTGGAGTCCACGTACTCACAGAAACTCAGACGAGGCGTTTTCAATCGAAACAGAGTGCTCCTCGATATCAGGCGAGCTGGAGACTGAGGAGCCCCCCCCCCCCCCCCAAAGTGAGCACTCGGACAACAAAGGAAATCCGCATGTGGGCAGAGAAAATACTCAGGCCTAATCACTTAGTCGAGTCACCCTCTCTTCCATTTTTAACCCAGCAGTCCGAAGCCACCAACACCGATTAAATTTTGCATTTGCCACTTGAACAACCGCAGCAACAATGCCAACAGAATTTTCCTCTCCCCCCCATAAATTTCCCAAAAAAAAAAATAGTCTCAATCGACTGAAAATCGCGAAAATTCGAGTGTGAGTATTCCCGAATTTTCCCCTAGTCCTCCCGCAGCCGAAAAAAAGCGCATAAAATCTACAAGCCTATTCCCCAATAAAATCTGCGAATTCCAATTGAAAACTCCCCAATCACCCCCAAAATCTCCCCTCCCCCGAAAAATTCAATTAACCGCGTGTCTTGCCCCCGACATTTTCCAATCCAACTGAGCCCATTTTTTTTCCCCATCGAAACAGAGCATGAGCCATGATGATAAAAAAAAAAGGGCGACGGGTAGTTTATCGTTTGATGGAAAAAAAGCCTGGGGAAAATCGGATCGAAGTAACCCGACTGTGCGCCTGGTGTTTCCCGGGGGTTTGTGTGTGGCTGGTGGGTACATCCTGCTGGTGCTGCTGTTTCCGGGGCTCAACCAGTGAGAGAGCTCCGGGTAAAGTCGTAAACTCGCACAATGCAAGGGCATAATATCCAACCCTCCGGTGCATCGTTTCGCGTCAACCCCCTCGCAGCCCCCCGCCGCCCCCCCCCTCCCGCGGCTCCTCCTCGCGCCGCTGTTTTTAGTAACCCACCCGCCACCCCCAAACTGCCGGGAATCCAGCACATAAAACACGCGCGAAACCCTTAAAGCCCTCTCAAAGCCACCTCTCACATTTATGTATAGTCCCATGGTATTTCTCTCAGCGTAGGTTACTATGGCCGCCATCAACGGTTAAAAGTACCAACAACAGTATACGGAGCTTTTCTCACATCAACTTTGGAATGTTTGGTCGTCTCTTGCATTTATTGTTTCTGGTACTTGCCCATTCGATTTTTTTCTGAGGGTTTCTGGCGAGGGGGGCTACGCCCCCCCGGTCCTCGTGATTGCCGCTGGAAGGAATCCTCTGGACATGTACTGGTGGATTACAGACTTAGACCGCCGTCTGAATGCCACTAGTGTTCCCAAATTATTAAATATTCTCCAACAGCATCAATGGCTTAATGCCCCTTCTCTTTTTATCCATTTCCTCTCTTCATCTATTCCAGTGCTCTCACTGGAACATTCACGAGTACTTTCAGCCGTCCTGGATGGCATTCAAAAGCGCGCTGGGTATTTTGAGATGATAATCCGGGGGATAATTTGATAAGTTCAATTGCAGGAGAGTCGTAATAAGTTTGATGATAATTCGTAATTGGTTGGAATTTATTCTCGTCAATTCTTCGACGTGACTTTCCGCTGGTTAGGGTTTTAAAATTAGCGGGGGCTATTTCAATCAGTTCGTGATGGTGTTATCCTGAGTAATTGTCGACGATAGTTTCGGTGATATATAGTTGATAGTGAATGAAAATGGGAAATTGTTAGGACATTTGAATGTGTCCAAAAATCTGGTGGAATATTTCGTCAGCATGAGTTTGTCCAATTCAGCGAGCCAAATTAAATGACCTACTACATCATCCCTCATTTTCATGCTGATCAAATTGTCCTGCAGGCCGAAATTTGGGTGAATTTAATCCTCATTTTTGCATGAATTTTCATCCAAATACTCGACCAACTGGAAATGCGTTAGTGATGTGAGAGAGGTCGTTTAATTCCCTCTGTCGAGGGTTGGAAAATCGATAGGGACATATCCACCGTGAAATTTGTGGTTTATGACTCGTTCACCTATACAACTCCTCCCTTCGCACATCTCAATGGAGGCTATCAAAAAGAGCAAACTGCCCGCGCAAAATATTAATATAATGCATCGCTGATGAACCACTTGAGAAAAAGAATCGGATGAATCCACTCCTCTGCAGTCATTATCCACCTTCATAATTGGATTATTCACTCTTAATTCGAGGGTTGCATGAAGAGTTAATGGGGTGACGGGATATTTGCATCGAGATTCTTAGGGTGAATTTCCCCCGGAGTCTGCGCAAGACTTCTGCCTCAAGCTTCAGTGGCTACTTCCTCGAGTCTGGTCTCCTGATAGTCTGCCGCCAATTCCTTTTCTCGTATCATCGGGAAAAACTTATCTCTGAAGGGCAGCAGAATTGGTCCGACGCGGATTATATTCACGCACTCTGGCACTTTGATATATTGCCTGCATAGGGTTCCTAGGGAATTCCTCGCCGATCAATAGATTCCGTCAACTAAGGCTCTGAAGGATTCCCAAATGGGTACGTTGTCAGACCAAAATGAAACAGCTTTGCCGTTCTTCAAGCAGCATCTGGAGGATTGTGATCACTAGATCAATCCCAGGAGCTAGACACACTAGATTAGATTTGATCCATTGCTTGTCTAAGTCCCGAAGTAGTTTACCAATCAGCTTGTCTGGGTCTTCTTCATCCTCTCAATTAACAGCTTATGGAGTAGCAGATATTTGGTGAGAATACGGGAAGAGTTGAGAAGAGTTGAAAGTGTACCGGAGTGATACTGTCTGAGAAACTACTCGGGGAGAGAAATCCGAGGACAACCGGGTGAGCCCAAATCAGGATACTCTTTGAGTCCCTTGAAGACTGTGGAACAGATTCACGTATGCCATTCTTTACCAATCAAATCAAATCAATCCTTTGACAATCAAGAACTTTTTCTAATGCTCACCAAACTTGCCGGAATAATTTGCAATTAAAATTGTCAACCCCAGAAGCATCAGGCTCCGGATCTACGATATTAACCTGGAATGACCTACAGCATCCGGGACTAGATGGACCTCTGGACACCTTGCGCTCCTGTTAAAATGGCGCGTAAATTTTCGTACCAGGTCCTCCAGTAGGACCTCCTAACCCCCACAGGAATCCCACCCCCACAATCTCAATTCCCCTCCCGTTACCTCCAGCATCATCTCATCTCCGGATCCCCAAGTCCCGGATTTTCGGGCAAATCGTAGTTTTTCTGTTTGCAAATGGGCTCGTGCCTGTACCCCTCTCACCTATTCGGGGGAGGAAAAACCGGAGACCCGTGTGGATTTCGACAGGTGAGACGCCAAACTCTCGTGGAAACGGGGTGAAGTGATGAGAGGGGATGAGGATCGCTTCGCAAAGAGAATTCGTCGGAGGGGGAGAGACAGGGATAGTTACCAGCCCGGAGCTGGCACGATCCTAGTGGAATTGGCGGCACCCATGCCCCGGGATTCCCAACGGAGAGGGCACGTGATTCCCCGGGATTCCCGGAACCCGAGACTTTATATCGACGCTCGCGATGATCGAATGCCGTACCACCAACTAGAACTAAAACAATTTTGTGTTTTGAATTTTTGGGAGAGTTTTTTTCCTACTTTTGAATTTTTTTTTCTTTTTTTGAATGTTAGGCAAGGTCCCCGCCAATCGGAGGATTGGGTCACGCTCCGTCGGTAAGGCAGGCCGTCGCGTGGGTGATATGTGCCAGGAGAAAGTAGGATAACATGAGGGGTTTATTCGATGAGTAACATTCAACAACTGGTTGTTTTTGATTATTTTATTTTCTTTTCTTCGAGGAGGGGGGGGGGGGCTCAAGGGAGGGGGCTGGAGACTACAACCGGGGTATAATGGACGGGAAGTGCGGTTGAATTTTTCAGAAACATGCAGAGCCCCCCGTATTTGGGTTATTGAGTTGGGAGGGGGAAGTGGAGTGGCATTTCCGGGATTCGATTGGACGCTAGGGACACGGTACAAGAGCGACGGCTTCCTATCCGATCAGGGGATGAAGAAGTGTTAGAGGTATGCCAGCGGGGGTGGATGAGTCTCTCGGGATTGAGGTCGGGAATGAGAGGGAGAGATGGTGGAATTTTTAGGGTGAGAAACTGGGGATTTAGGGAAGGGAGAGAGGGGAGCGAGGGGAGGAGTATGGCGGGGTAAAAGAGTATTAGCATATTTTCTGCTTTTACGACCGTGGAAAATCAATAGGGAAATGAGACCAAGGGAAGATTCTCAATCTTTGTGGGGATGGCATTCGGGGTGGGGAAAATACTCATGAATTTTTAAGACTTTGGCAATGCGCGAGATTCTAAAAGTTGAATTTTTCATTATATTCATGATATTGAATTAATTTGTTATTAATTAATTTTGGGAATGATCTTTGAGCCTGCATAGGTGATTTTACTGTGAATGTTCGGAAAAAATTGTCAGGCAAAATTATTGATAAAAATGACAACTGTCACCGAATGATTGCCCTAAGAGTCTAAATCGTCAATCTACCTAATCTTCTTCTAAACACCCATAAACATTCCCTTAAAATTTTGAATAATTAATCTCGGAATATCTCTACCAGACACTCGAAAATCTACTACCCCCCGGGCGGATTAACGACCACCACTCCCACTAGGAAATTTAATCCTCCGGTGAAAATTTTCCCCAAGTCAACCTGCTCAGTAATAATTCATCCCACGGGAAAGCCTCCACTCAGCCATTCCCGTGCACTTTCTCGTCATCATGTCCGCCTGTTGGCGAGGGAAATTCACCCTCCGGGTGTTGAAATTTTCTCGTTTCCCCACACTAACCCAGAGGCATCTGATACCAATTCTACTTGGGGAGTGGGACAGAGTGGGAATATTCATTGCTCCTGTACGCCTGCTCATCCAGTGTCCAATTTTAGGACAAGGAGTCCGTTTTTCCAGGACATGAGTACTTACGCTCAGCTACTGGATATTCCCACAGGAATCCAGTGGGCAGTCTAATGCTTGGAAAATCCAGTGGCTCCTCGTTTTCTTGCTCTCCCATTCCTTGCACCCCTCGATTTTTCGTCGAAATCTCGTTTTCCGGGGAAAATCAACTCGTCGATATCAACAGATTATCCATTATAATCGTGTGACTGGATATTAATGTGAAAAAAAAGCAGAAAAAAATAGGCTCAATGCAGCGGAAAAACAAGCCATAACCTCAAACTACTGAGCCTAAAAATTTGATTGTCCGAATGGGCATCGTTTACAAACGAATCATTTTAGAGAATTCATTTTTAAGGACCCACTAACTGGCTTTAATGATTGGAAGTCATATAACAACAGGTAACGGGGTCAGCTGTTTCACGGAGAGAGAGAGAAAGAGAGAGAGAGAGAGAGAGAGGGAGACATTTTCGGTGAAATATTTACCAAGAACTCCCGCTGGATGGCGTGTGGCCCTGATACACTGGATCGAGGTCTTTTGCGAAGGCTCGTTCGTCGCAAAAGTTTTCCACAAACACTCGACTTTGTTCTCCGAGTCTGTCCCGGGAGGACGGCTCGAGAGTTTTCGGTCGAGGCCACCTCTGCGTTCCGCTGGCTGCCCTAATTCAACGGGTGGCGGTGTCTGGGGTTTGGACTCCCTCGGGAGTCTGTCCTGATTCCCGAGTTTTTTGGTGACTATTGCTCGCGGTTTTCGAATGAAGTGGGCGGTGGGACGCCACCTGCCGATGGCGTCTGGGAACTAGGGGCCACGGAGAGAGGGATTTGCTTGCCATGGGGCGTAAAGTATAAAATTCAAGATTTAAAAGGAATTTATTCATTCACTTTATCAATTAAATCATTAAATATCGTACAGTATTTCTGTAGATCAATTTCGTGACTCACAAATAAAATTACGTGCCGGTGGCCTTCTAAACTCGAGGTGTAGAGCGTCACCTGTTGACAGCGTCAGTGAACTGACTCTGGAAGAAGTGGATTACAAATTAATGCGATGAAATGCAGGAATTCATTGCTCTCTACCAAACGTGCCGAGAGTAATTGTAAAATTAACCCAAATATTGAATTATACCTGTCAGAAGTGTGACTTTGAAATGATCTCGGCAAATGCGTCTCTCAAACGTCATCGGACATTTTTTTTTATAGGAAATTTAATAAGCTCCAAGAAAGGTCTTCATCTGTAACCCACTCATTACCAAGATAATCACATGATTAGCGAAGATGTCCTACATTCAATAACAGTAATCAATTTTCCAAACCAATAACTCTCATCAAAGGTATAATAAAACCCTCCTCGCAATTCTGCTCAGCCAAGATTACACTTTAGCCATTGGATTTCCCGGAAGCCCGAAGAAGTGATCTCGCAAGTGCCAGCGAATGTATACGATTCACGTACACAACTTGGATTACAAGGGGGAATGACGATTGGAGGAAAAGGAAAGGTGCTCACGAGAGCCACTTCTCGGAGGTAAAGAGGAATCCCCGGAGGGAGGAATCGTCGATAACCGGCCCCCAGTAAAGGTGAGAGAAACACGCGCGTAAAAGGCAGAGGAGGATGAGGACAAAGAAGAAAAACAGAGATAGAGAGAGACATAGGGAGAGGTTCGTTCTTGGAGGTGAGGTAAACACGGAGACGAAGTGGAAAAGTAACACGTGTGACAAAGATAGAGAGGAAATGGACGGCCTCAAGAGGCCTGAGGATATATCAGTGTCTCTCTCGCGAGGAGGATCAAAGCGACCGCTCTTTCCTGGGAGATGATTTCCTGGACCTCCAGTTGATCGTTTCGTATATCTCGGGTAAACGATCGGCCTCGAATCAACTCGAGTATTTGCGCACCATAAACATCCAAAAACAAGCGGAGACGAGAAAAGATTGCGTGAGAATTACATGAATACATTCGATCATCCTGAGCCCATTAATTCCAAAATAATCAGTCAATCGATGATGACACCCGTGCCATCAGAAGGCCCGGAAAATTTCCGATTCCGTTCACTACGCAGACGCCCTTATCCCTCCATTATTTCCCCTGCTATAACCAAAACAAGTTTTCAAGGTTAAGTAAACATAATTGACCTTGAAAACTGTTTTCTTCGGTATCTCAGGAAGCAATCGGGCAAAAAGGGTTCACAAGTAGTGAACGGAATCGGAAATTTCCCTGGCTTTCCACTGGTTCCCATTTCGAGCCCCTCCCACCCCTCCCTCAGCAGTTATTAAGTTAAATTCGTCTCTGGTTTCAATCCCAGAATTTTCATTTCCTAAAAACTTCCGTAAAATGATTCTGGTATATTTGACAAAGAGCACTAAAGGGCTATCCATAATTCTGCAAGTGACAGGGCAATCGATACCCAATGATATTGCATAACCAATCCAAAACCTACCCCTGTCACCACCAGAGATAGCCCTCGCTCAGTTGCCCACAGTGATCTTTCAATTCAATTGAAGCCCATAGTCGCTAATTCAACCCCAAAAAATCGGCCCTAAAAAGGACAATTTATAAAAAAAAAATCCCTAAAAATTTTTACTACGCAATTTAAATAATTCATACCCACGAAGTGGTGGATTCAACGGCTTGAATATAAGTAATTGCTTCAGACTCCTCTCACAATTTTCCTCCGTTTTCCCTTTTTTTTTTTTTCTTTTTCCATCCGTAAAACTCCAATGATATACTTCACCAAACAGAAAAGAGTGAGATCCCTTTTTCCTCTCCTATCCCCTTCTCTCCTCCCAAGTTTTTCAACCCCCGCCGCCTCCCCCTGCCCACCCCCTCTTCCCACGGCCTTCCATGACGACTCGCGGAGCACGAGTTTCGTTTAATTTCGAAAGAACCCCATAAAGGTTATACCCGGTCCGGTTGTTCGCTGAAGGAAATATACGCCCTCGTAAAGTAGAAAAGGTATAAAGGTATAAAGGTATATATAAGGGAAAAAAGGGAAGGAAGGGCCCACGTAGTGGGGGATTGACGGAAAAAAAATATATCTGGGGGAGTAAAAGTGGAATGAAAGGAGGTAGGAGAGGAGAGAAATGCGACGTGGAATAAAAAGAGTGCGGGGAAAATGGCTGAGGGTGTGAGGGTATGAGGGTATGCTGTGCTGATACGTGAAAACAAAAGGGCGTGAGGGGCAGAGAGGAGGAGGGGGCAGGGGGTGGCTGGGGAAGATCTGGGTACCTTGAAAATAAACGTATTTGTGTACGTGTGATTGTGGATGTTGTACGGATGATGGAGAGGGGCGAGGGAAAAGAGGGAACAATGGGAGCAGATCCCGAGGGCGTATTCCCGCGCGCACATCGGCACGCATTGAGAAAAGGAAGTTTGAAGCTGTTGAGGAATTGAAGGAGGTGGGAAAACGCGATGTGTGGGATTTTTACGGGTGAATTTAGGGGACTTCGACGATCAGAAGGAATCGATTCGAGAATTGTATTCGATTTTATTTTAATGAAGGGAGAGTATTTTAGTGAGGGGTAGGAGAATTGCGGGGGTTTTTTGTTGGAATATTTAATCCATTGCGAAAATTAATTTACGGGTTTATATTCGGATAGCTCAGGTGGGAAGAGCAGCCGACCGGCAAGCGGACGGTTCCGGGTTCGATTCCCGGCCCCTTTCCCCGAAGATATTCCATATTTTTTTATGAATAAATTAATAATTTTTTGAGCTCACTGGCGACTCTTTTTTATTCAGGCTTCATTATCATTCCGACCTTCAACCCCAACGCGCCTCTACTAATCCCCCCGATATCGTGATTCCCTCCCTCAAAATCCAAACGACCAAGTGAACTCACTGACGGGTAAAAAGAAATAATCGAATAAGGGTTGCGGGAGGTGGGAGGGGGCGGCATAGGCCGGAGAATACTTATAATTCCCGGGCAAGGTGAGGATAAAAGGTCTCGCCCACAGCATATCGAAGTGAGTGAGTGCTCCCGGTGAAATAAACCAGCCACCCCGGGATGAAAATAGCGACAAAAGAAAGGAGAAAAAGCCAAAGGGAGAGAACGAAGAATCGACAAAGTTTGAGACTCAAACTCATCCGGAGGACGAGTGAGAAATAAAGAGGCGGGAATGGCAGACGGAAAAGTAGAGTGAGTGGGTGAGGGGGGGCTGGTGGGGGATATCACATCGTCACCCTTTGGTTGCTAGGTAACGGCGTGCCTTCGACTCATCCCCACGGAGATGTCACTACCCAGAAAACGGGAACGACCTTTTGACATTTCGAGGATTCTCCTGCACCCTCTCTCCTCCTCCCTCTCGACCCTCTTCGCGCAGTTTTTTTTTACAATTCTACTTTACGTGCCCTTCAGGTCCTTTATGCATCCACTTCATTCCGAGGGTGGCTTCTTCCCTGTATACCTGACTACCTCTTGCAACCCTTCAATTAAATCCATTTTTCAGAATGAAAAGTAATAACAAAAAACGCGGAAAATGAGGGGATGATTCTGTTGAACTCAGGAGTAAATGATTTTTATAAATTAATTCCCCGAGGAAAAATTGGATTCTTAGATTAATTCAAAGCACCTTCTGTCTACTCCGATCCATCATATATTCAGTATTAAAAAAAAGAATTGATTTAAATATTAATCCCCAGTCAACGAGAATTCCCCTCCCGTCATTTACAAAAATTATAACTCCATTCGTTAATATTCCCCTCAATTCTCCCCACTTCAATTTTTCTTATTCAGTTTTTTTTAATGATGACGAGTCGCCGGGAAGTTGTATCGAGAATACCTCCACTGGAAAATTCCCCCTCGCAGATTACAATTCCGAGGTGGGGTGCAAAGAAGAATCTACGCAGGGTATGAAATCGCCGTTCACTGTGGGAGGGAGTGAAAATTCCCCTCGGGAGTCTACGGAGCGTCGAGAGCCGCGAGGAGGTTGGACGAGAGAGGAGAATCAAAGAGGGCGACTGAAGAGAGATAGAGTGTAACATCCGGGGTGGAAGGGAGAAAAAGGGGTTGCTGAGAACTTGAGCCAAGGGGGTTGATTATGAAGATTAAAGATACCAACTCCCTCCGCTGAGTTCTCTCCACTCAACTCGCAACTCTCCGCTGTGAAAGGCTCTCCCCGGTTTTTTCATCTCCTACGAGACCCTCCGAGCCCTCCCTCCTTGCACTCCACCTACAAAATTATTGACTGAATATCCTGCGTTATAGGTTGAGTGACAGGAAGTGAACAACTGAGGGAGATCAAACGTAAAATAATTTTCGTCTGAAGATCTAAAAAAAATCCAAAAAAAAAAAATGACGTGATCCTGAAATATTGCAAAAGCTCTCCCTCTCGGAATCAATAAATTTTCCACTGCGCCAACTCCCTGATGAATCGATCAAACCTAATTACCCTCTCCCATTGCGTAAGCGAGACCTGGAGAAAATGGTAAATAATAGAATCGTTAAACATTATTTCAATGCGGCAAATTGCGGGTGGCATTTTGCAATTCAATAAAACTGGTGAAAATATAATGCGCCGAGAGTATAGCGTCGTAAATGGGTAATCTGTTAATCTGCTATTCAGGTCATAACCCAAGCTCCAGCGCCCTAGATGGCTCGTTTACCCGGCAGCTATTCTGAATTGCCTCGTCCACATGGGGATACCAGTACTCGCTGGGCCTTTCGACTGGATATAGTAGCTCTTTGCCTTCTTGTGTAATTTACAGATCGTGTGGAGCTATAGCTCAAACTGACTACGAATTTGATCACTTTATTTCGTACATTAATATGTCCTTGAACCATAATCAACTGTTGGGTGTTGAGAATTTAAATTTTTATTTCGTGCACTGCTCATTTTGCTCGCAACTCTGGGGGGGCTCGGCCCCTTCGGTACGCTCACAGTCAGCCCCCTTGTTTGTTTCGCTTAAAACCCGGAATTTTGCTCGTTTCGCTCACAATTCACCATTTTGCTCGTTTCGCTCACAATATGCCATTTTGGCTCGTTTCGCTCACAATCCGCTCTCTTGTCCGGTTCGTCCACAATCGTCCTTCTTTTTAGTTTTGCTCGCAATAAATTCCCTTGCTCATTTCGCTCATAACTCACCTCCCTCGCTTATATTCTCCATTTTCGTGAAGCCTTTGCTTTACCGGGAGAATTTAATCCGTTACTCGTTTGTCAATTCGTTCTTCCTAAATGCTGAATGCCATTTTTACAATCATCAATGCTGATCTGTCAATCTGTACTGATGGCTTTAAACAGATATAATAATATATTTTTTTAATGCCCCACCATTTCAAATATTTCGAATTGATGAAAACAAATGTAATGATTATCACGCTTTGCAATTTTCACTGATATTTAATCAGGATTTATTGCGTATTTACTGAAGCAATAAAAAAAACATTACAGCCATAAAATTTAATTCCGTCGTTGGACGAATTCAGTATGAAAGCATTGAATCCTGAAAATCTCGACAACGATACAAGTTCGATGGCTTGTCGAGCGGGGCGCCGAGGGACTGGAACAACTTGCTTGGGCGATTGGAGGGGCGAGAGGGGGTGTAGAAGGGAGTGGAAAGTGCCCCGGCAGATTGGGCAGGTGTTCCCTCATTCTCGTTCGGCTCGAACAAAGAATTCCGAATCCAAAGACTGCTCTTTTTTTGTTTTTCCACGGAGGGAACCGGACCTCAATAATGCATAAACACGCGCCTACCCAAAATCCCATTGGAGTGCAAAGCCCTAGAAAAAATAAGGCGAATATGAATGAGAGAAACACTCTCTGATTATC
Organism: Psyttalia concolor; assembly: GCA_030522845.1. Classification (NCBI taxonomy): domain Eukaryota; kingdom Metazoa; phylum Arthropoda; class Insecta; order Hymenoptera; family Braconidae; genus Psyttalia; species Psyttalia concolor. The sequence continues at coordinate 22,098 of JAPYZM010000165.1, forward strand.
CTCAATTTAATTCTGACAAATGTCCGACTGCAGAGAAGATGGAAATGAGGAGCCCCAAGAATCTCCATCTAAACGCAACTCATCAGATTTAGGATTATCACTATCAAAATTCCACCAGAATTTTTACCTGTCTCAATTCGAAGATAATAGTGACAAATATGAGATTATCCAAAGCCTACCCAATCATGATGTACTTCCCAGAAAAACACGTTCGGTGAAACTACTATAATCTCGACACTGGATCGTCCGCCGTAAATTTGGCCCCTCACAAGAGGATAGGGTGCAACCGCTACCTCCTTGATTACCAATTACGAGACCATCCTCTCGAAGTACAACCCGAGCACGAGAGGCGGCTGTGCGTCAAGCGCTGGAGTAAATAATTTTTCAATGAGCAGTGGCAGAAGGTGGCTCATAGTGAGCTGAAAATACTCACAAAAATACCAAAAACTCGTAGTTCTAGAAATTGGTGAGCGAATGAGGTAAATCCTTGCCCCGGTTGGCTCACTTCGCTCGCCAAGGGACGAACTTCTCCCGGATTACGAGCGGTGCAAGCAAATCCACAGACTCCTCCACGAGTTTGAGCGAACTGAGCAATGGCGCAGGTGCACTTGGATTTGGAGCGAAGTGAGCGAAGAGACGGATCCTTCCCTGCGGAAATTGCTGCTGGGGAATTGTCATCCTCATTTATCTTCTAAAATTCCGAGATGAGGGACAGTTTCGGGGAGTGTAGAGAAAAAAGTGACAATATTTTTGTAAGGCTCAGTATCATCATCTCTGCACAAAAACAACTCCACTAATTATCCAGCACCACTGATCCCAATACAAGAGAAATCATTTCGAAAGGTATAATGATGTTTTTTGGTGGTGGCCTGAGACAACGAGCACCTTGCCCCGTCCTCTCGCCGGAAGCTGGACACGAGAGAGTGGTGGGAGATGTGGTCTGGCAGCATTTACCGGCAGATGGTCGGCAGATGTCCAGCATCGTTGTCCTGATTGCAACGTCTCCACCGAGAGAGTATCATGGTGAATCGGGGTTATATTCCGTATTACCAAAAATCTATTGGTCATTGAACCAATCCTATTGCGTCTCAAGCCAATCGTAATCCACAAATATTTGAGCATCTCCATCATCTATTGCTGGCCGTCATTGACTTCAAAGGGGGGAAAAAACGGGACTGGCAATATTGTCTCTTCCGAATCCATAATGCGAAGGCCAACCCTGATAATGTATTCGCCCATCACCACTCACCATTGGCGACGTCGTGGCGCACACTGGGAAATACCTAGACGTACGGCTGCTGTCGACATCCAGCAAATGAGCATCACATGCCGAGAGAAAAAAAAAGAAAGGTAGGACGTTGGAAGAACAAAAAGAGAGGAACAATGCCATTATTGTCCTCATATTGTCTCTCCTCGTTGCTCTTTTGGGTATTTACTAACTTCGCTTTTGTATTTTTAGATGCTGCGTTACGCGCCATTTTACACCACCTCCTGCTGCCATGAGCATTAAATGTCTGGGAGTGAGGGGTGGAAGAATTAATGCAGAGCATGACACTTTGACCTTTCAGAGGTGCTCCACTAGTTGTTGCTTTCTTCAGGTGGACGCTGGATATGTTAAGGTGTTCCTGGTGATGATGAATATCAATCGTGAACTCACGGGTCTGATGTACGTGAAGAAAATCAACTCTGGTGTTTTATCCGCCAATGAAATTCACAGGCTGATGATAAAATGAGAAAAGTATCGATGGTTGCACGCCATCAAAATAATGGCGACCGTAAAAAGCACCTGCAGCCAACTTCCGGCATTCCCGACGATGCACAAGAGATGTCTTAGCCACTTCTTCCAAGCACATACACGAGCACATACTTCTTGTATTTACCGGCATCATACGCTCTTCTCTGTACGCCTGTAAGCCGCGAAAGAGGCGTCACTGGACAATGCCGAGGCTGGCGTTTGTGATGGTGAAGAGCTTCGTGGAGTTTTTACGAGGCATGCTTTATGGAAGTTTGTCAGCTGTGACCACGATAAACGATCCTGTCTCTATAGGTATATCGGCCCTTCGGTAGTACCTGTCTTCTGCCGCCATTGTTGAAGCTTGGTGTATACTTTTTGCAGGCGGAAGTTCGTTAGAAGGAACCAAATTGAGGTATGTCTAATTCTCTAGAAAGTTAATGAAGAATATCTGATGGCGGAAAATCAAGGAAGTTTCGACAAGTTCTTCTAGCGAAATATTTTATGGGTTTTTCATTTTTTTTATTCTTTCTTTCCCGTCTTACCGGCTGTTTTCGCCCGTGAAATTTTGATAAAAAAATTTTCAATGGAATAAGAAAGACTACGAGCTCCAGACGATTGAGAGCGCGCGTTCCATCGGAAACGGCACTTCCTATGTCTCTCATCGGTCATAGGATCGCATTCGTCTGCTCTTGAAATGTTAACGATCTTTTAGGACCGGGTATTTCTGTCCGTTCTCCTGGAAAAATCCCTGGAAAATGTAGAAAAAAATTAGATCTCTGATTTTTAAAAAAAGATCTGCGTCTACAATTGTTTCTCTCTTTCTCGGTAATTTATAATTGAAGGGCTCTCACTAGCAATACTGAATACATTGTTCTATTTTCTTTGACTGGAGGTCAGCCGACGACCTTTCAATGCTTTTCTCCACACACCTCAGAGGGACTCGAGAGGTAGAAGCAAGAGAGACACACGCTCGGCTGAAACCTCACAGCCAGTGCCACCAACATTTCCAGTTTGCGCGAGGGAAACAAGTTGTATAATAGGTGAGAAAAAGGAGAGAGCGGAGGTAGAGGGATTCCTCGTACATAATCGAGCTTTCATGTCGCTCCGGATCGCTGGCCCTCCGGTAAAAGCTGGTGGGCAGATTATCTTCGAGAATAGACAGAAAACCATGAGCGTGTGCCAAGAGATCCAGATAATGTTGGTAGCATTGGCTCTGCGAGTACTATTCGTATCGCTTCATGGAAATATTTCTGAATTTGTCATTGGCGATTACTTTTTTTCGTCAACACCATTGGAATCTCAAACACCTGGCACGATCACCTCAATCCGTTAAATTATTCCCAGACCTCTTGTACAATCGGCCCATACACAGGCGACAGTTCAGTTTTTCAGTTTAAAGTTTCAAGTTTTTAATTCACCTTGTCCACTGATTTATTTGATAAATGGTTGAACAATCGACTGGCATCCTAAGAATCCCCCAGAATATTCCATTCGTATTTCTTTTTGATTCGTATTGCTTCCTCTCATTTTTCGAAATATGAGCGATGGTGAGGGCTAGAGTAGCTGGCACTGGCATTCAGCCTTTCCAGCATACAAATTCGTACATAAATAAAAGCGTATCCACTGCAGTGAGATTAACATTTCCCGACAGAGGATCTTTTCGTGCTCATTATCCCATCATTATCTCTCGCCGCAGTCGGGCATTTCTTCCTCTCCCGGGATGACTGAATGCTTAAAAAATTTATGCTTGCAAAATTTTCCGGGTAACTCAGCCAGAGGCTCTCCTAGAATAGCTGAAATCCGCGTGTCTCCCCGCGCCGCTGGGACAGGTTAGTGTCGTTAGTTGCGTGGTATTCTCCCCTCCCACCGTATGCCACAATTTTCACTGCGTTGCCCACAAGCCGTCCATCGTCTACGCCTGTCTATCCACTCGTTGCCCTGTCCCTCGCCCCCGGCCCGCCTGCCGCCCAGCAATTTCCATTGCAGTACACAGACAGTGGCTGTAGTCGAGGTATACATCGCCGTCTGCGCGTGTGCGAGGCACTCCGGCGCGGCAGACGGTCGGCGCCATGAGGAATCCCCAGCCTCGCACACATCCACTGTTTGGCTTCATTGGCCAACGTCAAACGGAAATGAAATAGGTTGAAGAAGGACAGCGAGACAGTTCTTCTAGACTAATACGAGGGAGACCGGTTGATGAGGTCGCCAGTGGCTTGCGTAAGCCTCAACGCCTCAAGTCCGTTACCGAGTTTAAAGTCTTGAAAGTATCATTTCATCTCACTCATCTCCATCGGGAGTCGTGAGTTCGCCGGTTGGGCTATCGTTTCTCCTCTCCTTCTCTCTGGCTGTCCCGCCCCCCCCCCCCCCCCGCCCCCCCCCCCCCCCCCCCCCCCCGCCTGCCTCCTCACCATCTCATATAACCCGATGGACCGTAGACAGACGCAGCCTGGCGCCAGAGTGGAATCCCCTGCGGGTCGGCTGTTCACTGAACCCCATCGAGATACCCTTTTCTCCTTATGGGTTCCCTGTTGGGTCTCATCCAGCGCCGAGGGATCGATGGTTAATGCATGAGTTTAGGAAAACCTCATTGAACATACATCACAGCTTCAACAAACTACGTGCACCTCATCCTCTAGCTGCCTCAATCCAGCGTCCATTTCATTTATTCATTTTGGCTGTTTTTTTTGTCAGTTGTTTCACGTGCCATCTTCATTCACCATTATTCCGTCTGGCTGGATGAATGAGCGTCAAAACATGTTTCCAACGAAGGGATCTCTCGCGAATGAGGAGGAGTGGAGGTGGAGAATCACGTTCATGGAGTAAAAAAAAAACAACAGTATCATCAGCAGTTGTACAGCTATGATGGACAACGCCAGAGTTCTGCTCATCATCATCATCTCTGCATTATCTGTCTCCCTCGTTTTTCTTGCGTCGTTTCATCAACCAACGGAGTGTGATGCTATTTCTGTGTCCCGGGACACTCTAGAATAGCATCTCAGTGTAGTGGAGGCATCGAGAGGGCTTCCCCAAACTCCCGGTTCTTCAAACGTGTATTCATACCGAGAGCGAAACACACACACAGAGACACACATACATTGAAGCTGTTGAACTCGAAACCACCTCCTGCCATCTCGGCCTTCCCTGGACCCTCTTCACTTTCCCACCTCTGAAAAGCCACCCAACGGCCTCCAACTACGACCTTCCCTCGCGAGTTGACGAGGCTCTCTCTCTCTCTATCTCTCTCTCTCCTCTCTATCTCTGTTGCTCGCTCACTCTGGCTGGACCTGAGTAATACAGAAACACGGATGTACCCATACAAACGCGGATCTATTTCTGACGCCTCTCTTGGCGACTGACAAGATGACTGCAGGCGACGCGGGGTGAGAGAGAGAAGGTGAGGACAGAAGAGACGCTGGGAGATTGTCTCGCCTCATTGACGAATCCAATGTTTGAGGCGTTTTACGCGAGTCAGATGAAGCCTCAGGAGAAGTCGATGGAAGATGGGCTGATGTGCTGATCTTTGTCATCATTGCTGCGAGACATCGAAGCTCCGGTGATTTGATGCATCGACGTCCACGAGGGTGATGTGGCGAGCGGGTCATTAGCGGCGTAGAACGGCTGTTGCCTGGCTAGAGCTTGGACCAAGACTCTAAGAGATTGTATCAGACACCTTAAACGGAACGCTCGATGGACAATTTGGGATCCAATTGCAGTCTTTGTCCACTTCTCCACCAATTTTCATCCCAAATCGTCTTCGCTAACAATCCAGACATCCGAATATACTGAAATGACGTCAGCCGAAAATAATCCAACTCAACCGCTCGCAGAGTCATCGAAATAGAAAGCAATGAATGCTTGGAGATGATTTCTCCGAGGTTCATCATCCTTGTTAACATCATTAAGCCAACGATCTGAACCCAACAAGCTAACGCTCGAATTTGGGATCCTCTCAAGTCTTCGTCCAAACAAGCTCAAACCGGAATTCCTTGACGGATTGATGCACAAGGTGAATTACAGCATAATCTCCGGTATGACTCTCAAAGAGCGTATTAGACAGCTTAGAGTCAACATTCGGTGAGTAATATAATGATATCATCAGTCTTGCCATCATAATTGAGCGTAAGAAGTCTCAATTCAGCATGCCAATCACGGAATTTGGGATTCAACTCAACCATTCCTTCAATTCCATCCAAATTCTTCTCCAAATCATCATCGTCGTCACCAATCGCAAATCCAGAATGCTATCAGCCAATAATATTCCACCTCATTCTTTCCCGAATCATCAAAGTAGAGAGCACTGAGGGCTCTGGGATGATCTCCATGACTTCTTTATATTCTCACACACGCACGCATGTTTCATGATAACTCGTTGAAGGCAAAAGACGTGTTGAGGAATTTTCGAGGCGTCGCACTTGTATACAATCCAGCCTCAGCGTATCTCAATCGTTCCCGAAGTGTGTGTATGTGTACATAGTTGCGTGGGTAGTTGGGCTTTTCGCATGGTGGGGTTCCTGGCGTCAGTTTGTCGGGCCTCCCTGATCTCCCTTCCACCTTGCTCCACCACTTCGTCTTGCCTACCATCATTGGCTCGAGTAATGCCCTCACTCTTGTCCTCGTATTATCCATAATCTGTCTATCTCACTGTGTAATTCCTGCTTCTCTCTTGATACTCACACATACGCCCAGATGTACACCATCAAAGTGATTATTTGCTCCAGCTGCTACGGTTTTCCTCCTTCATACTCACCAATCTCCGGGCACTGGTGTACGCATGAATCCCTGTAGTTTGTCATGATGTAATAATATTGCACATTGGCAATTAGGATCATAGAACTGAAATTCTCCAATTATCAATCAAGTGTTTTGTGGCACGCTACCTCTGGGGTATTTCATGTTCTTTGAGCGGCATGAATACCAGCGGTGAATTTGATTTTATCCAGAGGACTTGGTGGGCTGTGATGCAATATGATGGGGGGGAGAATCAGCAATGACAACTATCTGAATCAAGTGGAAACAGCTGAGGAGAGCGGGAATGATGGCTCAGGCCAGATAAAATCGGGGAGCCTTCTCTGGTGTCAGCTGGCGGGGGTTTAATTCTTCGTCAGAATTTGGAGCTTCAGGGGCGGGTGAAGGTGATGTAAAAACTCAGAGGATTACGATCTTATTGGTCGACCAACGATCCAACAGATCATCTTCATCCACCTGCTGCGAAATTTATCTCTGCCCTCGCCTACCGTTTTCAGGAAATAGATAAATTTTATAAAAAATAAGAAGAGCATCCCGGGTTCGAATCCCGATCTGGGTTGTCCATTTGGTCAGCGAACATTTGTCGTAGGATTATATTGAGCACATTATTTTTGTAACAGTTTTTGGGATTGGGTAGGGGGAATGCGTTCCACATTTTTTATGGGAGGACAGTGGGATTAATGGATGGAATGGCTTTTGGATGGGATTCCTTCTTAATATATCTAGTTGGCAGATAACTGAAGAAATGTGTGCTCTCATCTGAGCTATCCGAACATATACTGATCTCCATTTCAATGATCTGTTGCTACAACAGTTTTTCCAATTGAATCCCTGATCCTGCGTATTCCAAATCCCATCCAATGGTCTCCTATGGTGTCACAAGAATGCCCGCTATACGTGTTTGTGCCGGTCCTCCTGCAATTGTCCCCTCATCACCGGCGACGCTGGGACTGCTGGTGGAACCGGTCTGAGTATGCCAGTATTAATTAATTATCGGCCATACTTGTGCCTGACCATTAGCATTACCAATTAGAGCATGGTGTCTCTCATGGTTGGATTAAGGAGGTGGGGGGAGCTGCAAATCCTTGGTCAGTCTGGTGAGTTGTACGTGCCGATTGTGGTGAGCCTGGTTTATCTACATTCGAACAATTTCCGTATGGCTTGGGGGAGGCCTGATGTACTCAGGCCCATTTCAACTCCTCCACTGATGTTGAGCAAACCAGTTCGGCATTATCACTTCGAGACTATCATTGATTTTAGCCCCTCTGTACGGTGCGCGTAATTGGATTACGTGGGTGGATCAATTTTATCGTGAGAACGTGTAATAATACTTGTATTACGCAATTTGTCGCTGGGATAATGTCGAGGACGGGGGTGAGGGTGATGCATTGAGCCGGATGATATGGGTAATGATTGTCGCGGGGGTTGTGACAGGTATTGTGGATGTGCGTCGGTTGAAACATTTCCGGAAGACGACCCCCCGAGATTAGCCAGATGGATCGCCACCGGTGTTGACAGACGTATGATTTCTCTTCGTTTTTGTCGTCATTTCCGGCGACTGGGGGAGGGCGGATCAAATTAGGAAAAAAAATAATCAATTTTGATTTGAGACTCACCGGTCACTGGACTTGCTTTACGACCGCGGAGTGCGTCGACTCGGCATCCTGGAGAGTCTGATGCTGAGTCTCCAGTCAATCGCGAGTCTCAAAATAATGTCAGCTATTCTTTTCGGTCACTCGGGCAGAATGAGGCACTGGGACATTGATCTCACTTGTCCTGCATTCAACAACAGATAATCACTTCATAAAACTCAGTCTGTCATGTTTCGTTACGTTCCATTGTCCCAGTGAATTAACTGAGTAATTCAAGATTTCCGCGATGTGTTTTAATCACTCGCGACGGACATTTTCACCCTCGATTTCACTCAAACACGAGATGACAACGCGCGCAGATTACAGATACATTTACGAGGCTTTCCCCTCATGCGCTGAGCAACAATTATCCTCGCTTTATCTCGTTTTTTTTCCTTCATCCCATGATAAAAATAATTATCAAAGGGAATCGGAGGGGGCGCGTGTCTTTCACGGAAAAATCCACGACTTCCGGTTGGATAAATTGAATTGCGGGGGAGTTGAAAGAAAAAAAAGTGCGAGAGAGTGAGAGAGGGACGTTATTCTTCTTTCATATTGTTGTTGAAACTCACTCCCCTTTGCCACTGTACGGTACGTTGACCCACCTTTGAGCTTATTCACGCGTGAACGGGTCGCTGTGTCTGTGAAAACTTTGTGTTGGAATTATGAAGGGACGGGCGGATTCCCCTCCGAGGAGGGACAAAACGGCCATCGTAAAAGAATTCTCAATCGTGCGTTGCAATCAACGGAGCGAGTACGAGGCATCAGATGAGATTGTTGAGTTGAATTGACGGAATCAATTGGAAAATTATTGATGACTACTTTCTTTATTTCAACGCGATAAACCATCTGCTTAAATCGCGCGTCTCAGCTCACCTGCGGGTTCTGCTGAAGAGCAGCCATTCGATCCGCGAATGGCGTGGCTGCGACGGCGGGAGGCGAGGGGAGGGACGACTCTTGAATTTTTAAAGCTTCTTATTTTTTTATTGTGTAGAGAGAAATTTTGAGATAGAACGCCGCGACGGTCTGTCACTTTTAATTAACGACTACCGACGCGACTGGACAGCATTACCTACCACTTCTCCCGTGAATTGACGGATCAATACAAAAATTAATAACAAAGTCACTTTTTACACTATCAGACGACACACGACTATCCAGACTTGTCAACGCGCAATGAGGATGACGTTGCAATTATCCCAGCGACGCTGGATGGGACGTCTTCCTGCTTGACGAGATGCTGGTGTTCTTTTTTTTTCCGGAAATTATGACGCGAATGTGTACTGCGGAATGCCATTCGTCGCGAGGGAAGCCTGTTAACTAAATCAGAATGGACTGATGAGTGTGTGTGTGTGTGTGTGTGTGCTTCTGTGTGTTGACTGTTTGCATATTTCATCGGGAGAATTGCGATTCTCATTAGCCAGAGGTGATGAACTCTTCGCGCCGTTTTTTTTGCACTGCGGAAGGCCGCGGTTATTGATAAATAGGCGACACGCGGAGGAATGATACTGGAAAACAAATGTTATGAGTCAACAGGTGGATGTGGCGTGATTCAGGCCAATTATGACCGCATTTGCGAGTTATTATTAGGCATGTGCTTTGCGACGCACTTTGTCACGCTATTGTAATGGAGGTTTTGAACTTGGGATTGAGGGAGGAGAGGATTTTTTCGACTGGGGAAAATTGGCGAATGAATTTTAATGAATTTTTTTCACTCTCAATGGCGACGTCAATTGAGAGACACCACGCGTAGTAAAAAAATGTTATTGAAAATCCTGTGCACAATTTTTTTTGCGCAGAAAAAAATTGAGAGAAAAATTTTAACAAGTGGAACAATTAAATGTCAATTTTTGATACTCTTAGGAAGTTTAAAAATATTTTTCTAGGGCATTCGATCGGCGTTCCGTTGATTTTTTTTATGTGTAAAGATTTTAATCCGAGTCCAATGTTTTCTGTGAAATGAGGGCTCAAGTGATAGTGTAAACCGTGTAAATTGTCCCAGTTTGGATGACAAAGCCGAGTAATCTTTGGATTAAGTTCCCCTAATTCTCCTATGAGTCGATTAAAATCCCGGCATTCGTCATCCAAGATGAATATTCCAGTGAAGGGGATCCAGCGAGGGGTGAGGGACCCCGGGGGAGGGAGTTGAGAGTGGGTAAATAGATTGGAGAGAAATGGCTGGAGTTTTAGTGATTCCAGGTACAATTAGGAGATGTAGCTATGGCTACTGTTGCGCGGAGTTCCTGGAAGAGTTCGCGGACCAGATGCTCACCCACACGGCCACACGGGAATTGACTGAAAAAAGAGGGTGACCGGAGAAAGGAGTGGCGGGAGGGAGAGACAGAGACGAGGGAAATGAAAATAAAGAGAACAAGATATGATTAGACCCACGCGAGGGCGTAGGGAATCGCTGGCGGCATCATGACCTGGGGCTTTTCTCGAAAATTTGGGGGGATATTAGGGTTGAGGGAATTCTTCTACGCCGTTATTATCCCGCGAAGTGGAATTGTTGGAAAAATAACCCAGGGAGGAATGGATTCGAGTGAATGAATGATGTGATGAATGAGCACTCGCGGTAAATGAAGGATGATTACGTCCTAGGTCGCTTATACATCAGACTCGTCTCCACTGCGAATTACGCGCTCACGTGATCTAATGGTATTACAACAATAATCAGAGTGGAGGTAAAAAAATTTTTTTTTCTCCGAGAATTTATTTTTTCCAATTTTTTTTTTTTGTCCCAGAGATACTTTTATTAATTTGTGGAAATTTGTGCAAACATTTTTTAAGTTGCTAGCACAATGTAGCCAAGTTGTGCCGAAGTTTTTCAAGTATACAATTGCTGAGGAAATCGATAGAGACTCTATAAAAAAAAAATCCCCGCAACTGGTTATGAGAATTGTAAGAAATCGGGCGAGAAATGAAAATTGTCATCATCCCTTCCGGCAGAATACTCCACTAAAATCCATGATCCGTATAATTTGCAACAAGGTATGCGTGGATTGCGTGCACACTTCTCCAACTTCCAAGAAATTCTCGCTTCACCCAACTTCATCCAACTCCAAAGAGAGCAGCTGAAGGTGTGAGGAGTGAGAGGAGAGTCGCATTTATCCCGGGACGATTTAGCGCTCGCGGCAATTAAATTTGTGGAAGCGGAAGGCGATGCTAACGAGGGCATCACGCACGCTCTCCTCTACACTGAGAAAGAAAATATAATTTCGCCAAACGTATTTGTTTTGGACGAGAGCAAAAAAAAAATGTCATTGCGAAATTATATTTATATTTTTTTCCCGGCGTAGCTGACGAAATGAAAGTCCAATTTATTCTAAAATTCATGACGTCTCATAGAAACACCATCTGATCTATCCGAACATATACTGATCTCCATTTCAATTATCCGTCAATATTGATCCAGCCCCCTGACGACTCCCCTTTAACCCAGCAGGTCGTCGTAATAATTCGCATTAATACGGACCTCTTCGATCAGCGGCTGTCGCGCCCTCGGGGTCCACCGCTCCTAGCGCAAGCCACATTACCTCGCTGAATAAATTCAATTGCAATCTATCCCCCACCGACCGCCGCAAACAAACTATTACCGCCATCGGTAGATTTTTTTTTCTCATTGACCAGAAAAATTACGAATGAAACTGATTAAATTGGCGTCAGATTTCCGCAGCTGGCCAGCCAATTCATCCAACTCAAGTCATTTATGCACATTCTATTCTCCCTTCCCCTGTATTTCGATGAATGTCCCATCTCTCGGAACTGTCGGAGGTGTTTCATGAATGACTGGATCATGGAGTTTAGCGAATGGAGAATTGTGTCGTCACCCACGCAATATTTGTCCCGCGCAAAACACGTCCCTCCGCATTATATACGTCGTTACAGTGATGATACTTGAAGTCAGTGGGGGGAGGGGGGGGGGGCGGGGGACATGTGTCGAGGGATATTCGGAGGAAACGCATGCGCATGCGACATGAATAATGTAGACTTGCATAACTTCCCGTATGGAGTCACGTGATAAAGACACAAGCACCTCGCCAATATGCACTCTAAGACGGGCTCTTTGTTTTTGCAACAAATGCTATTTGGGGAAAATTAAGCCCGTGAATTACGCCTGTCGTCCACATCGGAAATGTCATTTTTCCACTTGTGATGATGATGAATGCGGGAAATCGTGGGTTCCATGCAATAATTTCCTTCCCAAAAATCCCTCAGCAACCGAATTCCCACGACCAAATAGTCTTTAGAAATAAAACTAAGGATTTTTTTTTTTTTGATGGCTCGGAATGGAGCACTCCATGGGATTTTTATTCGCGGATCCGATTTTCATTCGCGTTTTTTTGTAGCTGAAATTATTTTTAATTCACGGAAAAAGCACTACCAGTTTCCCCTTACTTTCACGAAAAATACGGTTGAAATAAACAGAACTGGATAAAAATCCTGAAAAAGTACGGACATTTTTTTGTAATGAAGAGAATTCTCGAGAAGTGTTCCAATTTCATTGGATGTCGAATAACGAAAATATCCCGGTTGAAATCAATATTAATTCGCCTTCATTCGCGACAAGAAGTGCGCCTGGAATGTCTTAAAATAATGAAGATTGAATTTTCATTTTATTGATATTATTTCACTGGATAAAAATCTGAAAAAAAAGCGTTGAAATTCTTCATAACTGGAGTAAATTCTCGCGAGAGTCTCCAATTTTCTCAATCGTCCCCATAAAACCCTCCGAATTTCCCACATCTCTCGGATCCTTTCATTTCCACCATCACCACCACTTCAGCAAATTATTTTTTATTCTCCTCCCCGACAAACACTGAGAATTGAGGGTTTCCAGGGCAATCCGGAGGATGAGGCACCGCAAAAGCTGAGATTTTAGAACGCGCGCCGGAGAGAGAGAGAGAGAGAGAGACGAGAGACCTGAGAAAGGGTTCGTTACATAAATTCGGAGAATCAGTCGTGGGCCAAAAGTACAAAAGAACTTTCTCGGGAGGGATGCGGAGTAGGAAAAAAGAAGGAGTTGACGGTTTTGCGAGAGGAGGGAAGTTAAAAAAAATATATATATATACGGATCGTTGGCCTCACGATTGTAGACGCCTGCCTGCTGGCAGTTTCGTCTTTTGCTGATTTCTCAGAAAGAATCAGGCGTGGACAAAAGACTGAGTCTCCCTTTTGCATTAGGGAATCGCGGGAATCAAAAATTACTGGCGCATTAACCCGATGTGCAATTTAAGATCATCTTAACGGGGGTCTTTTCAAAATGTGAATACTTTACGATAATTGGATTCACAGATTTTTTCACTCCCCCGAAATTCCCGGGAATTTATTTCCCTTTTCAATTGATATTGTGATTTTACTAGCGCGAGTTAATTCATTCGTCCCTACAGTTCGCGGGAATTTTTATTACATTTAATTTTGTCAATTGAAAATTTAAATACCTTGATCTCCTGTTTCCTCAACAATTTGCGGTTGACAGTAGTTTTAAATACTCCAAAAATTAATTTCAAAATCCAGAAATTGAGTGTGCGAAGTGAGCGAGGCGCCTCGATGTTGGCGAGCGAAGTGAGCGAAGCCCCCCACGGCTGACGAGCAGACGGAGAGCAGTCTCTCGCCGTTGATGAGCGAAGTGAGCGAAATGAGCGAAGACCCTCCCAGTTGATGAGCGAAGTGAGCCAAGGTCACCGCCCCCTGCCACTGAATCTGAAGAAAATCTAAGACTACAAGACACTTGTCGTAATTTTCATACTAATTCACATAAAATTCTTCAAATTTCTCCTCTCGGCTGTACAGTTCGCGACCCTAGGCGAAGATGCCAAATTTTTTGTCAACACCAGATGAAATGTATCATCAGCATCTGCTTCTGAGCGAGTGTATTACCACGATATCATGCAAAATTATTAATTATTGCAAATCACGACGGGAGAAATGGAAGATTAATGGATGATATTTTATAACTGACAAATAATGATAAACAGCATCCGATGGCAACTGAAAGGCTCCTCGTGTCATCTGACAGTTATCGAAACACCGCCTATTCCCAGAAATCGTTACAAATCCGGAAGCTCTCGCCGTGTGTAATCCGTGAATCACTCTACGTGAACTCCCTCTCTCCTACATACGCATGAGAGCGAAATGTATTTTCCACGGGTAAGTTTGTGAATCCTTTTAACGATCGAGATTTACGAGTGGCGAGTCTGCGGGACTGGTTTGATTCTCGAATTGCCGAGTGAGTTCTGGGAAATGTGAGGAGGGCACGAATTGGCAAGGTCAGATTGATGTGTCTTTAGCTGGGCGAAATTGACGTTAGGCTTTAATGTTGAGAGATAAACATTGGTTGAAGGACAGCTGTTGTTGTATTGATCGGATCGCGGCCGAGCGAAGCAGGTGGAAATTCTTTCGAATGACTCGAGGGGGATATTTTGTGATGATGATTCAATGCGTAGGTCAAATAAAATTAGAATTTTTAACAAATCGTCACAACTCGAGAGGGTATATACCAAAGAGAAAAAGAAAATCGTCAAATGCAGTCAAATTGTGGAATTTTTTTTCTCAATAATTCACCTTTGCCGATGAAACGCCTTAATCAAAAGGCAACTGATTAATACAGCTAATGGCCTCAGATGGAAAGTAATAGTGGTGGTGGGCTGACGTTGAAATAGCGAAGGAGTGACTCGCCTTGGTGAAGGACGACCGGAGAAAAAGTGGACGGAATAAAAAAAAATCCTGGGGGAGACAAATTTTCCGAATAACAATGAAAAATTAAAATGGATGGAATGCATTACCAATGAATTTTTATCCGACATTCTCCGGGGGGGGGGGGGGGGGTTAATCATTGCCAATTATGGGTGGCAATTATCTCACACCGATTGAGCAATTATCTGTATTGGTTTTCTGGTTATTCTTGGACAGATCAGGATGCGAAACGGCCGTCGTGATTTTATGATCGCATGAGGCCAGTCTCTATCTGCAGAATCGCGAATAGTTGATCATATTTATAAGTATCTGCATTCTTTCTAGCGGCCGTTTTTCTCTCTCTCTCCCTCTCTCGCTCTCCTTCTCTTCTCTTACACCGAGACGCAGTGATGTGACACAACAGAGATTATGTGGGCACTCGAGTGGAGTGCGTGTCGCATAACTGTATACATAAATTCTAACTGTTAAGTTTCGACGGTCACGACAATCTCCAGGTAATATTATACTGATTGCAGGATTATCATTACACCTGTTATTATGAGAGTTAATTGTCGGATACATTAACACTGGCTTTTCGACGTAATTTTTGGAGTCTCTGCAAAAATTACGAGCGCCAGAATAAAATGTCTGGTATTTTTAAGAAATTCCGCACATCAACCATGGAATAAATACCTGGGTAGAAAATTTATTTGTCTTCCAATAGATTTTTCCCGGCAACTGCTCGACCTGTCCAGGCGCGTGAGGGCTGGACACCGAGCGCTTAGGAGTAGGAGGCCGACGCAGGGCGAGAGTACAGGGTAGACACGTACAAAACACTTCCAGGCACTCTATGAGTCTTGCCGGCATTAGCAGAGGTCTCATACTGCGTATGAGCAATTTTTTATTGCGGGATCTCCTAAATATTCCGATATTATCGTAGTGGCATGATTAGAATTTTTTTTAATAATTCAATGACAAAGCCCGAGATCTGAAAGGATCTTGTGGCATTAATTAGGACATTAACGATTTTGTCACAGATAAATGTCCGATATTATACTTCACCCGGTGGCACTCTCGTTCCGTGATGGGATGGCTGGCTTAATAATTTACAATGCATTTCTTCATCAGTCCTCCTTCACTTCAATCAAGCTAAAAATGTATTAACTGAATTAAATTCTCGGGGGAGGAATCAAAAAAATGGTCTTCGCTCGGCAGGAATACGTTATCGGACTGATAGGATACTCAATTTGAAAATGGAGGAGTGAATGATGGAAGGAGCCGGCGAAGTGGAACAGACTTATTCTGAGTATTGGAGAGTAAATTGGGATTTTCGGGAGAGTCGAGATCATCAATCGACTCCAATTCAAAGCGACCAATTTAGTCCGGCTCTTCAATATCCTCGATTAATATATAATTATTTAGACTTACAAAGGATTCCAGAATTGACGTTTCACGTTTCACGAAATTCACGTTTCAGAATTTCTTTCACAGAAGCCAACTTCATATCGAAATTGGCAAGAGCGAAGCGAGCGGGGGGGCCAAGCCCCCCGACGGGATCGGCGAGCGGAGAGAGCAGGGGGCGTAGCCCCCTGGTAATAAATAGTGAAGAAAAATAATTATTTGACTGTGAGGAAGATGAGGTCAGGCTTGATTGCTTGACTGGCCCGGCAAACTTTACTACCGAGTCGTAGGTTCAAATCCCGGAGCGGTCCCGTTTAACCCGGAGTCTCCCGGAGTCCCAGCTACTCAATGGAATGCAACTCGACCTCCACTTGTCCGCTGTGAACTCTTGTCCTACGATCCGATTGACAACTGACAAATAAATTTTTTATCTCAATCAATGAATCTCCGAAAGTGTTTTAACGTGAGTTTATTTATTTTTAACCAACAGTAGAAGCAAAAATCGTAATTAAATAATTAACCCAATATATTGCCCTCCTAATTAAGATTGAATGGCTCATAAATAATTCCGACGTATGAATTAATTATTCGCGATTTAAATTCCATATTCCAGTGATATCGTTCCAACTCGGGGGATCAATAGTATCTTGCACCGAAGTCATACCATAAAATATTAACAATCCAAATTGGACGCTCTGTTACTCTGGTCCTCTCGAGTTTCTATATATGCATTTGCTCGCTTCACTATCTATATCACAAGGCATTCGTGGAGGGGGTGGAATTGGGAGGGGTGAGGTGAGGGCTAATGAGAAATCGACTGCTCCGAGAGTGCCCCGATTAAAATAGAACCTTGCGGCCGCTGAATATGTGCCGATGCGCGCATGAGGACCCCGAAACGAATTGGATGGAGGCCAAAATGTTTGGGGACGAGGGAGAGAGGGCTTGAAAAATTCCGGACAATCTTTTCCCGAAAAAAAAAACAAATATTTTCGAACTGTAAAATATAGACTCTCCATATAATGAAAATTCGGGGCGTTCAGGTGAAAAATTTTCTCAAACGAGTTCTGGAGGTGATTTCCATTTCGACTTTTTTCCGTCACTCAATATTTTTACGTCAAAAATATTACACTCGGGGCTGGTGGTATTAGATTGAATTTTTTCAATTGTTTCGTTGGCAGTAAAAATTTTTTAATTAAGATATTCTTACATATCTTAAATTGGATTTGACGAGAGGAATTTTTATATTATTCAGAACTTGTTTTCCTCCTTTTTCCGAGAGATCAATAAAACTGAGGATAAATAGCTAGTTATCGCGACGGCCAACAGGTGATATCATGTTTTCGTCATAAAATGCGTTGCGTATTGTGCGGGTAATAAAAAACTAGCGTCGGAAATTAAGACATGAAGCCAGGGATTACAGACATTCTCAATGTCTCAGTCCTTCTTCGATCCTTCCTATAAATTTTAATTTTTTTAAATTGAATTCCTCTACCTCAATGGCTGATAATATTCCAGGAAATGATTTTTGTGCTCTCAAATATTTGCAAAATTGTTTTTTAATTTGAAAAATATTGAAGCGCCAGAGACGACTAGGGATTTCAGATTGAGACTTATAAAAATTGCAAATTGCAACTGTCGATAATTTTTAATTTAACTAACCTCTTTTTTCTTTTTATTTTACAGCGTCTCTACCTTCCAAATAATTCCGGCTCATCGGCGCTGGCCAAATCTCTGCAAGCGGCTCCTCTAGAGCACAGGAGTCGACATGGAGAACCGGAGAACAGCCCGGTGAGTACCTTCCGAAAAATAATACATAATAAAATCGAACTCACAATCTTTAGATCACTAGGTTTACGCCTAGTCACTGAGCGACCGATGTCGGTCCAACTGACGTCCCAAATTAAATAATTATAATTACCAATAATGTTTAATTGAACTGACGTCCTAAATTAGCGTCTCAAAGACCCTAATTTCCTCCCGCTTGTCCTCGAATTACTCGAGAATTACTCTAGGAAAAGTTTGTCAACTGAACTGTTTGTTATGACGTTCAGAATATGTCATTTGGCACTGAATGTTAAACATAAACTCCTGAAGCAAATGAAAAACGAATGACAAATGTTATATCTTGCTCGGCCAGTCACTTTCCATCATCTTTTCACCCCAGGCTGATTATTTTTGGTTTGGGGACCTAATTCATTTGCCCGGCACTGCTGAATATTTCACACTCAATCACTAACGAAAAATGGCTCATCCGTTCAAAAGACAGCCAGCCGAACGAATAATCAGCATCATAAATTCGTCAACTGCCTCGGGATGGCAATCATCAACTGATTGAGGAGACTCAATCACTAAAAATAATTGATAATTATTATTTCAATGATAAACCAGTTTAACAATCGAGAAATTGTCGTTTGGACTCCAGCCAAATTTCCATCTGCCTCGAAATCATTTTAAATCCATGGGTCTTACATTTTTTAAGACTCCGAGAACTGACTCCTCGCTATTGATGAACCTGATGATGAATGACTTGCCAATATCCCAATAAAAAATTTTATTCCCGAGTATCTCGTGAATGTTTGAGGTATCGAATTGGAATTGTCGAATTGTTTAGGGGATTCAATCCGGAATAATGATCCATCAGGCACTAACAATTCTGGATATTCGAGCCCCATGACCAAATGGCTCACAGCTACAAATCGAAATTTTCATTAATCCCTCAACTGGGACATCGGTGTAAAATCGAACTTAAAATTTATGGTTCTTCACTCGTGGATATGGCAAGCCATTTCATTCATCTCGCGGAGGAAATGTGACATTTACTACTGGCGATATGCGAGTGACATTTTTACTCTCGTATTTCGATATTCGGATAAATTTTTCGCGAAATTTTTATCGAAAGGACCGATCAATTTACGACCCGAGCTTTTGTGAGAGGTCATTTTGTGCTGGGCTAGGTTGATAAAGCGCGAGTTTCATGAGTGACTTTCCGTACTCTAGATTCCTCTGAAGGGGGGCTTATATTTTAATGGGCATTGAATTTTTGCGAGCGCCTACGTGCCCGAAAAAATTGAGAAAATGTACCGATTTTTTCCCTCGCTATCAGTTATGTACGTTTTAATAATTGCTGACTAATTGCAAATTAGGGAGGCCTCTCTGGCCTCCTTAAAGTGAATTTAGTCCCCTGTCATGAAGGCGAAGGATATTCTTGGATTAATCGGAATTAACGAAGCCGGCAATTAATTTTTTAATAAAATAGAATGGTCTCTTAATTATTCAGGATTAGCCTCCTATTTTCGAGCCACCAAAAGATCCTGCATCGTACGAGTACTACTCAAGAGAATCTCGAATTCTGATCGAGTTAGCTTGAAATACTTGAGTAATGAAATTTATCCTGAATGTAGAGTGCAGAAAGGAGCTAGGGTAGCGTAGCTCTCGGGTCCCGAAAATTTCAAAAGAATTCCATCGACTCAGATCACTCTCGCCCTTTCTCCCTGAATTTTCCAATTTTTCGACTCTAGCTCAAAGATTCAAAAAATCTTGAGACTCATTTCAGCCAAGAATTTGGAATTACGAACATAATTTGGCCTGGCTTAAAAAAATAAAATTCAAAAAATCGAGTTCAAGTGAAGCATTACACCGGCAGCCGGCAGGAATACATAAACCCTTTCCAAGAACCTGTGCCATGTTTTATAGCAAGGACGAGCCCATTGCCGCGAGGTATTTCGAGATTATCCGTGTACACTCAGTAAAGAGGTAAGAGGGAAATAAAATAGAGACGGTGACTAAGAGATGGCAGAAGAAGGCGAAGAAATGTGAGGTGGCGAAGAACTTGTGGTGTTGTTCTGGCTCGTTGCCACATTGTGCCCCTCCCTCTCATACCCGATATATTTTCCTCCGGCGCCCGCGTGGGAGCGGAATTCCCTCATTTTTCAAGCCCATGATCTACCGCCAAAATACAATATTCAAATTTTGTGTTTTGACATTTCACGGATTTGACCCATTTTATTTATCGGCTCGCCGCATTTGAGGCCTCTAACTGCTGCCGCCAGTGTCGTCGGTTATCTGGCGAATGCTCCCAGTTCAGGGGTTGTTAAAATAGCAGAAATTCTGCAATCACTCGTGGACGAGTAAAAAAAAAAGTAACAAATGCATTTACAAATCCGGATGGGAGAGAAAATGGAATTCGTCACGACGGATGACGTAGGCGTTGCAAATCATCAGCGTCATTTTCGTTCATTCATTTTAGTTCATAGTCCAAGCAACGCCAACGTCTCGCGACGCCCACTCGAGGCTCTTTGAGCCACCGCGCGCTGACTCCAACATAGAGACAAGAGTTCCACTCAACTAGCCCGGAATCCCTCGACAATCGCTCAAAATTCCTCAAAAACGGCGAAAATGTTTACATTAACTAGCCTTCAATTTTAACAGAGCATATACGAAGCTTATGATCCAAAACACTAGCTTAGTAAATTCCTAAGAACTAGGCGAACCGTCTAAATCGTCTGAACAGTCGTCTAATGCCTCAGGACCGTCTACCTGAACCTATAAAAATCAATCAACTGACGAAGTGGCAGGCCTCGTCTTTTAACACCCTCGCCGCCTCCCTCCGGGCCTCTCCCCGACCTCCCAGACCCATTAGGCGTCAACAGTCATCAACGGTCATAAACTAATCAACCACTTCTAGACTTAATCCCTCATCGATAAAATACTTCAATACTACTCGAGGAGTCCTCCAACGCGTTCATCATCTGTACCTCGTGGTGGCAATTGGGTAGTTCCCCCTGGTCGCGACATCCACTCCTTCCAATACTAAAAATATTCTCGGGAGTCGAACCCGCGACCGTCCGATTACCAGTCAGACCTTCCCATCTGAGCTATCCGAATATATACTGATTTCCATTTCAATTATCGGTCACTATTGGGCCTCATCCTCCCTCTGTACCTCGCAAGTACAGCTCACACAAGTCCCAGGGTTCGCAAATTAATAATTTTCTTTCCGATGCCCGCGAAAATTGCTGGACGATTTTTTTTCGTAAAAATCTCTCCCTTAGAATTCTTTTCCTGGGGGTTATGAGCACACGTTTCGCTGAATTCTGCGGTATCATCGCGGATGTTGAATCTGCGCGTGTAGTATTTTATTTCGTGGAACTGTGAGTCGATGAAACGGAGAAGGATAATTATTTGTTCTATCCACGATTCACTTCATCGAAGTAAAATCAACGTCAGACGGTGGAGCGATTGAGTATATCCTCCCACGATTTAATCCGAAAATTCCCGTGGGCTTCGCCGAAGTGACGGGACTAAAATTTCCTCCTCTTATATTCAACTCGTAAATCAATATTCAGCCGACACCTCTTTTTCCCCCCAATTTTTTTTTTTACCACATTTTTCCACGCCAATTTTCCCGGTTATACACGTGGAAATGCGAGCGCAATGCGGGTAATTGATTCTACGAATCCGGGGAAGTAATCGTGGAGGGGAATTTTGCGGATTCACTCGAGCTGCAGGCCTAGCCGAGCGTCTAATTCCTCTTTTAGGGTATTTTTTTTTTATTTTATTGTTGAGGAGATAAGAGCGGGGAATAATCGACTCCTTCAACTCGGGGAATTATCCAATAATTTCTTCTCAGGTACCAAAAAAATTTTTATATCGACTTCATGAATCTCTCTTCTCCAGATTTATTTTTAAAAATTTTCTGAGATCTCAGGCGAGGCAGAGAAAAATTGTGGAAGCCCCTGGAAAAGCTCCGGAAGTGTCAGGCAAATTATTTACGGAATTTATTTATTGCGGATAATTTTTATTGAATATTTCTTTGCGCACAACCGATACTTTACCCTCGTTTATCAGCATCGAAGATCGTTATATATGCTACAGTAAAATCCAAGTGAGGCTCCCATTCCAGAGTGGAAAGATCTTCCATTGAGAAATTATCGGGCACTTCAATTCGCCGGTGGAAGATCCAGCGGAACGAATTCCCTCCGCGGAATCCCCCGACGGCTCCCAAATTATGTAAGTGCCATTTATTGTCCGGAGTAAATGGATTCCTCTCCCGCGGGATTAAATCCATTTCGAGGCTAAAATCCTAAAAATGACTGCAGTAAACATTCTAAAAAAATAAAAAATCCCCCAAACTTCAAAATTGTCCAAGCCTGCTCTACCGGCGGACCAGAGAAAATGGAAAATTCTTGTAATCCCAAACAAATCGATGAGACTCCCACGAAGACCTTGCCCCCTATCACTTTTCCCAGCCGATCTGGATACCTTATCGCAATGGACAATCAGAAAAAAGTTGGAGAATCGTTGGAAACAATAACCCCCAGATTACGATCGCCTGCCATCAGATAGTCCAAGTCGTGGCATCAATATCATTACGAAACAATTCTTTCAACTTTTCTCATCCCACCGAGGACTTTGATCCATCCAAGACCGATAGCGC
Organism: Psyttalia concolor; assembly: GCA_030522845.1. Classification (NCBI taxonomy): domain Eukaryota; kingdom Metazoa; phylum Arthropoda; class Insecta; order Hymenoptera; family Braconidae; genus Psyttalia; species Psyttalia concolor. Next base: position 44,722 of record JAPYZM010000165.1, read on the forward strand.
CCAGCTTCACCAGGGAGCAGAGTTCAGCAAAAACTCGAGCGAAAAAAAAAACGCTGAAGGATAGATAAGAAGAGGAACAAT